>PISX010003623.1:0-134429 GCA_004024625.1 Mellivora capensis | reverse complement strand
ACCTCTCAACTGATACTTACCAAGTGCCCACTGCCAGGGTCACAGCGGCCTCCCAGGGTCACACGCTGCCCACAGTGGTGGGAGTGGGCGGAAGGTGCTCCTCGCTCCCGACAGCAGGTACACCAGGAAGGACAGCTCTCTTGAATAAGCCGCACGGCCCCGCGAGCATCCTCCGCACGAGCACCTGCTCTCGCCTGCGCCCCGCGCTCCTGCCCTCACCTGCCAGCACATCCCGAGATCTCCCGCGGGGGCTGATGAGGCCCTTGTCAGAGCCACTGCTGGACCCTGCATCCACCCACCGGCCGGGGCATCCAGGAAGCCAGTCCCCCGTGTCCCTGCCTGTCACAGTCCCGTCTTGAGAGCCCAGTTCTGGGAATCGGTCCCCTGCCAGGAAGCTTCCGCTGACAGAGTATTGATCAGCCTATTGGTCGATGGGGGTCTCGCACTGCCCAGACTTCCTGCAAGACCTCGGTGAACTCAGCTCAATGAGCCTATCCTCCCAAGGCCCAGTAGAGCATCTCTGAAGCTTCCAAGGGAGGCAGGGGGGCTGGCAGTGGGGCCCATGAAGAAGGGGGCCCTGGCAGAGTCAAGACCCTGGATTCTGCTCTGCCACCATCTGGGTCTCAACAATTGGCATTCTTGCTTTTCAGTCTTTACTACAAGTAATTACTGGGGGCTGCAGCTGGCTCTCTCTGATTCACAAATGCTGGAGGGCCCGGGCACAGTTACTCCGTGTCCTGGATCTCGTGCTGCTGAGGCTGCGGCCCACCTCAGGGTCACCTACTCTGCGCGGGGTTCCCTCCCACCGCCCCACTGACACCCCACTTCTGCTTGGAGCCAGGAGCCCAGCCCAGGAGACCACGAGGGGCTGAGCCAGTGACAGGATCCACCCCTTGTCTGCGATTGTCAGCGACCACACCTGACCAATGAGTGTGAGGGGCGTGTCCTGGGCTCCCCCAGCACTTTGCATCCCTCATGGGATGAGGCTTGTTAAGGAGGAAAACAGAACATATGACATAAAACAAGACCCCGCGCACACACTTACTCTTCTCTCCAACATTTCTCTCTCTGTTGCTCATTGACACACTGCCATCCTGCTTGGGCACCACCTCCCCGGCCTCCGCCCGGGCCCTTCTTTCCCTTTCCCTGCAGCGGCTCCACATGTGGCCCGAGGGGGACTTCAAACCCCACTCAGGTCCCTCCTGTGCTGGGACAGCCCGGCTGCCATCTCGCTCGAACCCCACACCCCGACACAGGGGCGCTGCAGGAACGACCTCGCCCCCTCCAAGCGCCTCTCGCCCTCCTCCCTCCCCACCCCACACCCGGGGAACGCCACCACCTGCCTCTGTAGCCCCCCCGCTATGCTCCAGACGGTGCCCACTGGGCCTTTGCCCCGGCTGTGTCCCCCTATCAGGAGGAATCCGACACACCCCCATACCCGATGACTCCTCCCAACACCCAGGCCTCTGCTCACAAGCCACCTTCCCCAGAGGTCCCCTCCTCCTGCCTTGCCAACATAGCACACAATATCTCCCCATCACCTTCCCCTGACATATTTATTCTCCCTAGGATTTACCCCAGCCAAACACTACATTGTGTATTTAACCACTTACAGGCTCTGTGTCCCTATCCTGCCCCTGAAACATATGCTACAAGAGGACAGGGCTCAGGCTTTTCTCCCCACAAGGGCCATATTCACACAGCAACTTGGAAGGGCTTAGCAGGAGGTCCGGGTAATTGTTGAATGAGTGAGTGGAAGAAAAAGAACAGAGGGGAGCAGGATGCTGATGGCCGCCTTAGCTAACACTCCCAAGGAGCCCTTTCTGTGCAGTCAGGGCTCTGGCTCTGCATCGCACTCATTCGTTCACACTCTCATCCATTCATTCATTCACTGTCTCACCAAACAAGGCTTTACGGAGCACCTCCTGTGCACCAGCATCTATCATGGGTTCTAGAAGTGAAGCAATGAGCACAAGATCAAAATTCCTTTCATTTGAAGACTTCAAATTTTCGTGGTGGAAGCCAGACAAAGAGCAAGAGAGAGAAGTGAAATACACACCGTGGGCTACGGTGCTCGGTGCCATGAAGAGCGTGGACGGAAGTGAGACAGACACTGGCAAGGGGCTGGATGACGACTTCAGGTGAGGTGGCCAGGGACGGCCTCGCTCACCACTGACATATGAGTCCAGATCTCAAGGAAATTGTGGAGTCCCCCCAACAAGTCAATGAGAGAGAGACCATGGTCATCCCTGTTTTCCATGTGAGGAAAGTGAGACTCAGAGAGGTTCAGTAACTTGCCCAGGGCCACACAGCTGCTGAGTGGCAGAGTCAGTCCAACCTCCATGGCCTGATGGTAACTCTATTCCCCCCTGTCTCCCCCAGATCCTGCAGGTGCTCAGGTCTGGGGGTGTCCTGGGCTGGGTCTTCCCTCTCCAGCCCAGTGCTGGGCTGCTGTGGCATCTACCAAAGAAGGAACCTTACACTTCCTCCTGGAGCCTTCTCTCCCTCCAAACTCCTGATTTCCTAACAAGCAGGAGAAGAGATGTTGTTTGGCACAGCTAGATTTCATTGCAATATTAGTTCTGGAACCTTGTCTTCAGCGGATAATTAAATTACTTTTTAATTACAAGCAGAATATCTGTGCATTCCCTCGGAGTGCGCAGGGGCGGGTGTGCAGGGGAGAGAAGTGAAGACAGCTTGGCAGGAATGGCTGGGCTTGGTGGTTCCCTTTTGTTCCCAGGCTGCCATGCCCCGGCCAGCAAGAGGGTTCCTGCCCTTCTCCCTTCTGTGTCAGGGTGACCCTCCTGCCAGTCACCAGTCACACCCCTGCCGATGCTCCTACAGGTCCGTGCCACATGGGCTGCTGTTCAGACTCATATTTTTCACTGAGTGTCCTCTAAAACAAGGAAAAGAGTCACTTTGAGGTCAGCACTGGGTTTTGGGCTGCGAGGAGGTGTCTGCAGCAAGACAGCAGGCTATCCTGACTCAGCGGACCACCCCACTGTGTAGAGTCCCTGCAGAGAGAGAAGACCACAGACTCTTCCTTCTGGAAAGTCAAGCATACAGCGGCACTGCCAGAGGGTGGTGGGGTCCCCCCCCCGCCGGCCTGTTTGCTGTTTGCACCCACATCCTGAGCCCCTCTGGTTGGGGGTCCAGGGCTCCAGACCAGGAGGGTCAGAGCTGGAGGGAGCCTCCTAAGGGAGCCACCTCCTGGCCTCTGAGCAGATGTAGCCTGGGGACCATCCCCAACACTTGGGCCTCCAAGCAATTGAGGTTGGACGGCCTGTGGGGCCGACCTCAGAGCCAGACAGAGCTGGTTCCTATGGCAGCCCACAGCTGGCCCCTGAGCAGGGCTGAGCTCCGGGGGCATCAGAACAGCCTGGCCCCGGGGCTGGGGCGTGGGGGTGGGTTGGGGGACTATGAGCTGGACTGAGCCCCAAGCTGCCTCGGACGGAAATGGGCCCAGATGGCGACACAGCCTAGAACCGTGCGGCCCTGCAGAGACCCCCTCCATGGGAGCCTGCCTGACAGCACCGTCTGCTAGTTCTCTTCCCCTTGACCCTCTGGCCCCTCCAGCCTCTCCACCCTTGTCGTGGGACACATGGCTCTCGACGCGGTGCTTTTCCAGAGCAGATGGCAGCCCCTGTCCCCCATGTCATGTCCTGCCTGCCTTTCACATGAAAATGGCAGACTACCAGACAGATGTCCACCAAGCTGGCCTGTTTGAGGGGTGTGGACTCAAAGCCACGTCCATCCCGAGTGCCCGGAGCAGCCCCTGGAAAGAGAGCCTCCGGTCAGCACCTCATCTCGGGCCTTGGTCCCCCCCGGCCCTGCCCGTCCTCCTCAGCCAGCCAAATCACAGCAAATCATAGCCGTTTGCTCCCTCCCCTAAACCTTCTGAGGCCACAGGGATGGGAGCCCCGAGCCCATGGGACCAGTGGCCTGGTGCGTGGGAGCAGGGCCTTCGTTTTAAAGTGACACCCAGGGACGCCTGGGTGGCTCAGTTGGTTAAGCGGCTGCCTTCGGCTCAGGTCATGATCCCAGCGTCCTGGGATCGAGTCCCACATCGGCAGGGAGCCTGCTTCTCCCTCTGCCTCTGCCTCTGCCTGCCGCTCTGTCTGCCTGTGCTCGCTCTCTCGCTCTCTTTCTCTCTGACAAATAAATAAATTTTAAAAAAATAAAAAATAAAGTGACACCCAGCCCCCCCCACCCCTGTGGTGAAGATCAGAGCCTGGTGTTGCCTCTGGACCAAGAAGAAACAGACCCTGAGGGAGGACTCTCCGCTCCCTCCTCTGTGCTCCCAGGAGCCTGGAGCAGCAGGAAGGGGAAGGCACCCCCCGCCCTGTTTACTTGCTCATTCAACAGATGCTGGGGGCGGGAGGGGGGGGGAGGTGATCCCACTCAGTGGGGGGGATGACGGCAGTCCTCACTTGGAGCCAGTCGGAGGATTGATCCGAAGGTGCTGGGAGGGCCTGGCCTGGGCTGGTCAGAGCTGCTCACCACAGTATCCTCTCAGACCTGGCTCTCCCGGAAACCATGGTGGGATCTCCCCGCCCACCTCCTGTCTTGTCACTCTCTTATTGTCTCCTGATCACTCTCTGAAATTATTTATTTGTTTGTTTGCTTATTCTCTATTTTCCCACCAGAATCTGGCACATGAGAGCAGGGACCTCACCTGCTGGGTCCAGTGCTGGATTTCTGGGTCCAGAGGAGCCTGTCCCAGCCCACAGTCAGGCTACCAAATTATTAGTTGAAGGAATGAGTAGATCAGGTGGATGAAGGAACGGAAGGATGGATGGGCTTCATATGACCTTGGCCCTGCTCCTGGTTTGGACTCTGGGCCCACATTCTCCACCTCCTCAGAACTGCCAGCAACACACGGTCTTCCCGCTCCTGGAACCCTTCCCCACATACATGTCAGGTCTCGCCGCTCACCTCCCACAGATGTCTGTAGAAACATCACCATCTCAGGCCCTCTCTGACCAACTTGTCTAAAACAGCAACCCCCCCCCTCCACCTCTAGCCATTTCTTACTCAACCCCACCCCCACTTAGGCTTTCTTTTCTCCACAGCACTTAGCATTGTCTCCTATAGTCATAACTTCTCTATTTCATTTATTGTCTCTCACGTCCGCCTGGAACATCAGCTTCAAGAGGACAGAGTCTTTTGTCTGTCTTATTGGCTGGTCTAGAATGGTGAGCACCTGACACACAGCAGGTGGTCGGAAATCCTTGCTGAATGAATGAGTGAACTGGAGGTCAAGGGAGCTGGGGTAGGTGGGCTGGGGTCAGCAGAGAGGACTTCCTGGAAGAGGAGGTTTGAGTTAGGACTTATGGCATTAGGAGAGGCATAAAGTTGGTAGAAGAAAATTCCAGGTAGCATAAAGGATTTTGCAGGGTCTGGAGCTCGAATATCACAGGTACAGTCTTGCTTTTTGTTCCCCCCACAAATGCTTAGATCTTAAGCTGTCTGACAACAGTCCTTTGAAAATTTATTCAATGTTTTATTCATCCTTAAATTCTTTAAAGCTGCAAATCAAACAGTCACTGGGTGCTTTGCTAACCACAGGTTCCGGGTTCCTGTGCTGCAAATAACCTGCTCTTTTGCATACCAAGCAGACCTTTCTCTGTCCCGGGAAAATAAATTTCTCCTGGTGATCATTGCTCTAATTGCCTCCACAGGCAGAGCAAACATCTTTCCCCAATTTGCATTATGCAAAACCTTAATCTCCACAAGTTTCTAAAAGCACTGTGAAGGGTTCACGGCCTTCTGACACCAGGAAAAGCACCGCTTGATCTACCAGTCTATATAAATTAGATTTATGGGGGGGGGGGGGAGTAAGGAACCTTGATACTATAAACTATTGGGGAATAATCACCCCGAGCATAGATGCCCCATAAATTTGTTTCTTAGGAAAAAAAGAAATAGGACAACTGGCCACACACATAATGTTGGATTTATGTCTCTCATTCCATTATCAAAGAGGACAGCAGACTTCTGTCTCAAGCAAACTCCTATGCCGTGTAAGACAGGACTGGCCCTCTGTGACATGGGAGCAAAGTGGCCTAAGAGAGGTCCCTGGAAGGTGCGACAGGAAAGCGAGATGCTTGGCGTTGTAGCAAGGGTACCTGGTGAAAGATCTTCGAAGCCCAGCTGTGCATGTTCATTCCTTTATGACACCAGGCACGTTAGTTAAAAGCCTCTGGGCTTTAGTCCTCTCATGCATTACTGGGAATAACAAGACCCACCAACCCATCTGGCTGATTAAGGGCAGTTCTGGATGGAATCTTTGTTGGGAACTTCTGCGGGCCAGGCCCTGGCCTCAGCTCTGGGAGGCCAGGAAGACAGGTGTTTCGAGAGGACAGACAAGGGAAGGAACCTGTAGCCTGGGTAAGCTCAGACGGTGATGAGGTCCATGAAGCCAGCGAAACAGGGTCTGTGACAGTGACTACCAGGGAGAGGGAGAGTCACATTAGCGGGATGACACCGTGAACCGGACTGTGACAGTGAGCATGGGTGAAATTAGCATGCTCGGGTGCTGGCCCGTGTGGTTAGAGCCAGAGGCATCAATCCAGCAGCGGCCAGCCATGGGCGTGCTGCGTTCTGTTGCTGGGCATCAGGACTAAACACAGCCAAACATGTTCATTAACAGGTGTATTATAATTACCGTATTTTTCATCACCATTTACAGATGAGGAAACCAAGTCTTAACCATAGAACCAAAATCGACTATTTGATATGTACCCTATCTTCCATCTAAATTTATTTGCCCGGAGATGAATAGGAAAGGAAAGCCTGGATCCTTGTACCATTCTTGAACTACTGTCTCTCATCTGAAACCTACCCTTCCGTGTGCCGCTTTGCCACGCTGGGGCCGGCCCTGCAAACCACAGGTTAGCTTCTAGTGATCCCGCTCGGGCTTTGCCAAGAGGGGGCGCTAGAGAGCGACATCAAGACTGGAGGAGGAAGACGTGTGATGCTACTTCCTTCTGCTTCCTGTCTGCTACTTTGCTTCTTCTTCCGGTCTGTTTTACTGTCCTACCAATGTCACCCGAGTGCCTTCAGGCATATCAGCATCAAGCAGCCAGTGCTAGATGATTTTCAGCCCCACAGTTTCAGTTCTGCAAGGTTCCTCTTCCAAGCTTCTGTTCTCATCCTTATAACCTAATTCCCCAGTCCTAAGGTGGGAGCTGATTCCTGCGGTTGCCACCTCCGTAACATTATAGAGCAGGAGGGGGCGAATTTTTTCAAGGGCCACATAGTAAATACTTCAGGCATGCAAGCTATATGCTCTCTGTTGCAACCACTAGGCTCAGCCCTTGTAGTGTGAAAGAAGACATAGACAACATGTGGACAAACGCACATGGCTGTGTGCCAATAAAACTTTATTTACAAAGGCAGATAGCTTACCTATGAACAGCAGTTTGCCATCCCTGCCTGAGTGTTCTCTCTTTGCATTTCAATCCCTCAGTACCTAGTTAACAATTATATATATATTTATATTTATTATAAGTATATTATTTATATATTATATTATATATTATACATATATTACATTTATTTATATATTATATTATTTATTTATTATATATATTTATTTTATATATATATACACACATATATATGTATATATATAGTGTGCCTACTGAGTGCTTGCCCTCCGAGTGGGCACTGGAAATTACACAAACAGAAAAAAGGAATAGGAACTCCTGTAGAGCCATATATATATATATTGTTATATATGTATAATTTCATTGTTAAAATAACTGGCATGATTTCTGTCTCCTGCCTGGACTCTTACTCATACAAAAATTAGAACCAAGATTAGGATTCAGCTTTGACCTGCTAAACAAAACATTTAACATACTTGCTACGGGGGCGCCTGGGTGGCTCAGTGGGTTAAAGCCTCTGCCTTCAGCTCAGGTCGTGATCCCAGGGCCCTGGGATCGAGCCCCGCATCGGGCTCTCTGCTTAGCAGGGAGCCTGCTTCCTCCTCTCTCTCTCTGCCTGCCTCTCTGACTACTTGTGATCTCTGTCAAATAAATAAATAAAATCTTAAAAAAAAAAATCATACTTGCTACGTTTAGTTCATTGGGTCCAAACAGCCAACGTCAACACCACTGTGGACCACTGTGAAGCTTGGTACAATGAAAAGATGACCAGGAACCTCAGAAGACTTTACTGTGGCAAAAAGCGGGAGTGTTGGCATAGACTTGGGGTAAGACTGTGAATATGTACTGTTGGCTCTGAGCAGTAAAAACAAGCTGCTTCTTATAGTCCCTGAGGATTCCTCTAGAAAAAAACAAACCAATAGGTTAATGACTGCATATGTGGTGTCAGGGGGCTGTTGACGGGCTCGAGCAAAGATCCTATGTCTGGAACAGCAGCTATAATTGAAGTCACCCCCTGAATAGGTTTCTAGTAATCCACAGTCATTCTCCATCTGTCCCCACAGGGGCCAAACAGGCAAGTTAAGTGGGGACGTGATTGGATTCCCCACCCCCACATCTTTCAAGTCTTCCAGGGTGACATTTATCTCTGTAATTCACCAAATATACTACCCTGGTTAGAACAGAAATTACTAGAGGGTTTCACTCGGGTCTTACCTCTGTTATCGATTTTACACCACAAGTCCTCCCAGTTGCTGAGGAGGTCAGGATCTGTCGACCTACTGGGTCCGCTGTGATTCGAACTTGAGTCAAAATTCCATGCATTACCTGATCTCTGTTTTTGAAACATTAGACAAGAGGTCATGGAGAGTCACGTGGTGGTTTCTGGCCACCAGAACTTCTTCCATTATAGAGATCCAATCACATTTTGGTACACTGCCCATCTATTTCATTTCTAAGGACATCATGATGCATAAGCCATGCAAAAGATTTCCGGAGACATTCGCATCACCACTTCTTTTCCTCTGGAAAATATGGTGAGTAGGCCCATCCTTGTCTTAGAGGGATAAATGCTGTCACTTGTCCTCATCCCCTCTGATAGCTGCCATCTGGTGTCTCCCTCTGCCACCTCCACCATTGCATGTGGCCCACTAAGAGCAGCCACACAGAGCTGCGAGGATGCAGGTGTTCTCTCTGTAACATATGCCTCAATGCACTCCCGAGCAGAGCATCTGCCAGACCCTTAGAGGGCATGGAAGGGGGTCAGGAGGAGTGGTTGTCCATATCATTCATGACAAAGTCACTCCCACATCCTAATATCCCTAAGCCATTGGATTTCTTCCCTTACGTTATACAAGGAACATTCTGTTACCCCAACCGGATTAAATGAGGGCCACCACTGAGGCCAAGGACAGTCAGCAACCAAGTTCACAGAGGCCACCTCCAGCTTCAAGTGCAAACCCCTGAATTCAGAATCCTCGTTAAGCATACCCACATCTATCCATCTACTTTGACCCAATGTTATATGCTGTCCTCCTTAGCCTAACACTCTTCCAAAATCTATTCCTACACATACTCCCCAGGTTTCTGCTAAAGTAAATCAGCAACATCCCCAAATCGCTTTGGGGTGCGTGCTATTTCCTCCCGGTCAGACTTTGCGCTTCTCCCTCTGGAACATGCTGGCACCTGACCCGAGTTTAGCAGCAACAAGAGCGATTCGGGTGGGGCTTCAGAGGAATAGGTAGTTCCTTGCAAGGAAATCCTCTAATTACCTTCTGGGGAGACATAAGAAGGAGCCTGTTTCTCCTTGGTTCTACAGGAGTTCCTGTTCCTTTTTTCTATGTTTGTGTGATTTCCGTGCCCACTCGGAGGGCAGGCACTCAGTAGGCACACAATAAATGTTTTTGGATGGATTAGCAAAAACATTTCACAGGTTAGGGCCAAGCATTTGAAATTCTATTTCATTTTTTAATTTGTAAGAAACTGGTTGTCAAAATTGAGCCTTTTCCTCTAGGTAAGCCTGACTTGAACAAAACTCCCAATTGTCTAGGTCCTCCTTAGCCCTATCTCTGGCTAGTGCAGGCCTCCCTTAAAGGGCAGGCCCAGGTCTGATGCCTCCCAAACCTTCATATCTGGGAGCATGAGTCTTGGTATCCAATAGGCACTCAGTGAGTTTTAGCTGGATGACCGAATGAATGAATGGGGGGTATTGCCTTCAGAGGCCTCTTCCAGAACCATCCACCTCAGCTGGGCATTGGTCACACCTTACCTGCCCTCTGTATTCTTCAGATTGTGCTCAAGGAGATAAACCAATCTTTCATTCCCATCAGCAAATTCTCTCCCAGAGGTAAATTGATATAGAGGTAAATTGAGGTAAATTGATACACCTAGCAGGCCATGAGTAGGGTGGCTTTCTGCTATCAGGTCTCAGGGCTAAATGCAAACCCAGCCCTGCCTCAGTAGCCCTCATGGCACCTTCATGCCTCTCTGTGGAGCTCTTTCCTGGACGTCTACTGGGACTCAGTGGCCTCAAAGGGGGCGATTGCCTGGGCAACGGGACATCATGGCTGCCGAGCCAACAGCCGTTTCTGGTCTTCACGCTCAGCTCAAGTCTGATGTGGTTCAGGTCCCAGGAAGCCACAAGTTTCAGAACTCGGGCTTTCCTCGCACCCCAGGATATAAATCGTGATGGATTCAGACCAGTGGTTCTCAAATCTGGCAGACCCAATGACCTCTGCAAAGAAGAAATGTATTCAATAACCTCTCTACTGCCCTGAAATGGAAGTCATGAATAATTAACCTATAATATCACACATACTTAAAAACCCATTATAATGCTCTTAAGTGGATTATAAAAAAGAAATAAAGGGAAAATAATTTGTAATAAAATAAATCACATTTCGGTATGTAAATGAGCAGGCGGACGCATGAGGAGACATGATGGATAGTCAGATCCTCCCCGATATCCAGAGAATAAGTTTGGGTGTCAGAGAACTAAGATCAGGAGTTGCCCCACAACAGAAGGGCAGAAAAATGCAAGAATATCAATAGTACATTCCATATATGTTACAATCTCACAAAAATACTTTGTTTTGATATAAAGTTGACATAGGTTCTATGATTAAATGGTGCTCTTCACATTCTTAAATTAAATTAAAATGGCTCTTCTGCATGTGGACGACGTTTATCTTGTTTGGACTGTCTTGCACATTGGAGGACCCCCAAGATTCCTGCCCCCACTCTGTAAAGGCCAGTAGTATCAACAATCATTAAGATAAAACAGAACACCCCCTTTTTCCAACATGTCCCCAGGGAGCAGACCGCTCTGGTGGGAACATCATGGTGACCACTCGTGACTAGTACCTTTGCTCTGCCAGCAGCTGGTCTGGGAACAAGCCTGGGATGCAATTTAGGCCAAAATAGCACAAGAGAAAATATGCAGGCGGCTTCTGGAAAAGGTCTCCCAGGTCTTATAAAGAAGCAATAGGAAAAAAAGTATGTTTCTCTCTTCCTGCCTCTGGGCATGGTTGCGTGAGGACGTAAAACCTGGAACTGCAGAACCTTCCTGCGACCATCAGATCAAAGGCCAATGAGGGGACGACAACACAGCAAGAAGCTGGAAGCAACCAGGTCTCTGAGAAGCCATGATTTCTGAGCCAGCCAGACCCAGAGCTGCCTGAAATAACCTCTGGAGTCCTTGGTTGATGAAGTAATAAATAGTCCTTACTATTTAGCTACATGTTTGGGAATTCTATGTTTTGAAGCCAAAAATATCCCATCTGTGACAGGTAGGGACACTTTGCTCATTACCATAATCCCTTCTATTTAGTGAGCAAACAGTAATTTCCAAAACACCGGAACTACATTCATGGCATTTGAACCTGACCCTCTGGGGCGGGGGGGGGGTTAGGATCCCCATTTACAGATAGCGATACTGAGGCCAAGAAGAGGAGCGGCTTGTCCAGGGTCAGACGCACCAGGGGTAGCAGAGCTGGGACTAGGCCCTGATTCTGGCCAGATGCCCCCCGCAGAGCTGTACCTGACCCCCCCATGCTGCATCCAGAAGGCCTGTGGTCTGGGATCCACAGCTCCCCCAGGCCTCTGTGCCCTAAATACCCACACCTTCTCATCACTATCATTTTACATTCTCATTATCGGGGTGACTTCCTTGAATTAAAAACCTGAGTCTCTAGACATTCCTTATTAAATATGTATATCTCATCTTAAAAGAACTAATACATATTCATTAACACAAATAAGTTCTTCATTAGTCCTCGGATGTGGCAGGCTTTGAAGGATATGGGACATGGGACAGGTGAGGCTTGAGCAAGTCTGTTCATGGTACCAGGGTGAGTTTCCGTTCCTTCGTCCCTATACTTGTGCCCACAGTGAGCACAGGCAAAGAGCACCCACTGTGCCCCACGCAGCGCGGGGTTCTCGAGCCATGGCCCTGGGCTGTCCCCAGTTCCTGTGCTCACAGACCTGGCCTCCTTGAGGGGGACAGTCAATAATCACAAGAGCCAGATCATCGGAGGGCTGAGAAACCCCACAAAGGAAAGAGTCGGGTGTTCTGGGACAGGAAGTGACTTCGAAGGAGACAGAGAAGTCAGGGAGGCCCCCAGGGGAAGGAGCAGAGACCCAGCTAAGGGCACTGGCCTCCCTCCCACAGCAATTCTGGCCTCGGAGAAGGGCCCTGGAGCCTGGGAAGCCCAGGGTGAGGACCCCATGACCACAGGTTGCAAGAGAGCAGAAGAAAAAGGATGAGGCGGAGACCAACCCTTCTTTCGCACTTCTCGGGGGCCTGGGGATGTGAGCTCACTGTCAGACCTGGTGGGAGCACAGGAGCCCAGAGCCAGGCTCAACCATTGGTACCCTGGAATTTTCCATGCCTGAGCTGCCATTCCCTGTGGAGTGGAGACTCCAGAGTTCGCTGTCCACAGTGAGCAGGAGTTCAACAGCGTCTACGCGGGCTCCTTTAACACAGCAGCTGTCCAGGGAGCCCGCGTGTGTGCAACGGGGCCTCTGAGAGCCGGGACACCATGGGAGCTCTGTGTGAGCCCGGAGGTGCGAGAAAATCTCTTATCCACACATTCACACATACACATGCATACACGTAGCCACACGTACACACTCACACATATACATACACATACATGCATGCATATACACACGTACATACACACATATACACACTCATACACATATACACACACATACACATACACACACACACGTACACACAACACACAGCCCTAGAGTGAGATGTTCTTTAAGAATTGCTGTGATCAGGGACGCCTGGGTGGCTCAGTTGGTTAAGCGGCTGCCTTCGGCTCAGGTCATGATCCCAGCGTCCTGGGATCGAGTCCCACATCGGGCTCCTTGCTCAGCAGGGAGCCTGCTTCTCCCTCTGCCTCTGCCTGCCTGTCTGCCTGTGCTCGCTCGCTCTCTCTCCCTCTCTCTCTGACAAATAAATAAATAAATAAATAAATATTAAAAAAAAAAAAAAAGAATTGCTGCGATCAGACGGAGGCCCTTCTGCAGGAAACGCGTCTCTCTGGGACCCCAAATGCAGACAGACACATGGCACCGCAGAATCAAACAGCCCCGCGTGTGCCTCCTGACGAGCTCCCCTGTGCCACCTGGAAGGGCCGCCCCGGGAAGGAGATCCCAGGGCGCATCAGCGGCAAGCCCCGCGCCTCCCCACCGACGGGCTGCAGTTGAACCCGGCGCGAGCGGGGACAAGAGTGGCCCAGCCTCCCTGGCCACGTGCTCGCATGCGCAGGATCCACCCTCCATGTGGATCTGGAAGTCAGGGGCGTCCCCTCTGCCGGCCAATGAGCCACGAGCACAGTGACTGCCGGCCCCGCAGGCTGGGCACTCTCTGCCAGGGCGAGGTCCCCGGCCAACCTGGCTTCTTTGTGCCCAGGCCTAGGGACGCAAGGACTGGGCTGCCCCACCACCTGGGTCGCAAGTGAGGAGCCTCCTGAGCACAGCTCCCTGCCGCCGCTCTGTGCACCTGCACTTGAGCCAGCCAATTCACCATCTGGGGCGGGGCTTTTTCTTGGGGAGCCTACCCGGCCTATCCCCAGTGTGCATCGAGGGGTTCAGACCAATGCACACCCCGGAGAAGAATCGCTCCGTTCCCGAGGCCCTGCAGGTGCCGGGCACTGTGCTCCTCCGGGTAGAGACCATAACCTCTGTGATGAATGTGCGCGTGCTGAGTATTATTGTCCACTTAGCGAAGGAGCAAATAACAGTCACCTCGAGCATCCCTGCTCACCCCAAACGCGTTGGGCATTTGCCAGACTCCTTAAGGTAGCTTTTTGGAGCCTCACCATTCCCCTGGGAAGGAAGTGTGTTATCTGTTCCCATTTGACAGATGAGGACACTGAGGAGTACAGTCCTGCATGAATCTCGGCCCACTCGGCCAGTCAATAGCAGAGCCCACGTTTGAACCAACGCCCATCCGGCTCCCGATTTGGGGTTCATGCTGAAGTCCCCCTGGGCCATTGGTGGTGACCCCGAGGGGTGGGGCAGGACATGGGGCACAGGGGCCACCTCCACCCCAAGGGTGCTAGCCAGGAGCTGGAGTGCAGGGGGCCCGGACTCTGATCCTGCAGCTCCTGGTGGCCCCGGTGAGATTCCCCAGGGAAGGTTCTGGGTAGTCCGAGAAACCCTTACCCGCTCTGCATTCAGCCCATCACCTTCATCGCCACGCCTCGCTGTCTGAAATGGACCCTCTTTAGAGTAAAGCCCATTGATTCTGCCTAATTAGCTCCTCAAATGAAATCACCGGTTTATTTTGGGAGCAGCATCCTCACAAATGAATGTTTCCCTGGAGCATTCAGGTGGAAAATGCAGATAAACACACCGCTTTGTAAAATAAATGGAAGCAATTCATCCCCAGGGCCCTGGGCTATCACAGGCCCTGGGCCTCACTTTCACAAAAGGCCCAACTCTCAGGAGCTCTCTCCGAATGAGGCCCCTGGCCAGTGGGAGAGACACCCAGGGTGTGCGCCCCACCAGCCAGCACAGCCGCCCCAGTGCTCCCCACGCCCCGCGCCTAGCAGACGCTTTCCCTGCGCTCCCCAGCCAGCCCCACTCCAGCCCTGGAAGGAACATGCTGTGAGAGGCCCTGCTACGGGTGGGAAACTGAGGCACAGGACAATCAACTGAAACCCAGGAAGTCCAGCCACAAAGCGCCTCACTGGGTCACGAGGCCCCCTCCTCTGTCTCCACCCGTCCCTGCCTCCCTCTCCTCATGCCTGAGAGCACCTGCCATCACCATTTTTCTTGTAAGTCAGTGCAGTTCTTGTTTTCTGCACAGCCCCATGATAAAGCCTTAGTCCACTTCGACATTTCAGCCCACCCGTGGGCTTCATGACCCTGTTCCGGCAGGTCCCGTGTTTCGGGATGCCAAAAGCTCCCTCCAGGGGAAGCTTCCTGGGCTCCCCTCTCTGAAAGACCCTGCCCTCTGCGGAGACACCTCCCCTTCCGTGAGCAGCTGGCAGGCCTGAAGGTGGGGAGTGAGTGCCCGTCCCAGGCATTGTGTTCTCAAATCCCAGCCCTGACACCCCTCAACCACATGACCCTGGGTGAGCCCCTCCAGCTCATTGTCTCCTTCCTCTCTACAGGGGAGGGGTTGCATGTGGTGCCCCTCACAGGGCTATTGTAGGAATCCAGGAAGGGACATGTTCACGTGAACACCGGGCCCAGCCCATAGTAGGTGTTCAATTAACCCTACACATCACAGGGACTCTCCAGTCCCTGGTGGGCACTGGGATCCCTCTCGTCGGTCCGTTTGGAGGAGGGAGGCTAGATTTCCTTTCATGCCCCTCAGGCAGAGGCAGGCGGGCAGACTTTCCGGGCTCCACCGGCAAGTCAGAGAAGGTGAAACCGAAGAGGAGTTGGAGGTAAGGGGGACAGAGTGTTCCTGGCCCCGTTCTGTAATCAAGTCTCTGCAAACAGGATCCAAGTGTGGCTTGGTCCTGCTGGGACACAGACATGGCAGCGCCTCCTCCCGCCCCCGCAACATTGTCCGTGACCCCTGCCAGCTCCCTGCCAGCAGGTGCTGTGATGGATGGAGGCCCAGCTCCGCACCCACACCCAGGGCTCCTTGTGCTCTGACGGGCTGTTCCCAGCAGCCTGAGGATCCATTGTCCTTGAAGCCTGGCCACACACCATGGAAACAAGTCCCACCTGCCAGGGCCATTCACATGTTCTTTTCCAAAGCACCGTTTGAACCAAAAGCCAGAAAAGAGAGTGGCAAGTCTGTGTGGCCCCCGCAGGGCTGCCCTCCTCCAGCCTGTGGGCCTGCAGTGTTCCTGTCCTTGGAACAGTTTGTCCCCCCTTCATTATTATGGTGTCTGAAAAGCCCCCAGCTCTAGGGAGGTCCTGGCAAAGCACAAATAGGGAAATAGGGGAGGTCTCCCCATTACTCCTGTGGCACTGTGAGCCACGTGTCCCTCGGCAGGGATCAGAGCCAGAGGGAGGGGGACACATGATGGGTAGGCTTTGATGGAGAGAAGGTGAATGGGCAGGAAGGATCTGGAAAGATCTGGAGGCTGAACCCCAGGCACCAGGGACTGGCTGCATGTGGGGATGCGGGGACAGCCCTGCACTGGGGACATGGGCATGGAAAGTGTTGGAAGGGAAACAGCGGGGAGGATGGCAGGAGGACAGAGCTGTGCCCTCCCCTGCTACTGGGCAGAGGCTGGTTAAGGCCCGCCCAGGAGAGGGCTGACCCCGGGGACTGGGCCCCTCTGTTGAAGCTCCCAGAACTTCTGGGCAGAAAGGCAGAAAAGCCAGAGGCTGCATGCAGAGAGGTGAGAATCAGAGCAGGGAGACCAGTGAGAACACCAGAACATTCTAGACAAAGGATGATGGTTTGGATCAGGGTGGCAGCAGCAGATGCGGAGAGATTCTAAGTGTCTGATATCCAAAGCAGGAAGGAAGGGGAATGAGGAGGAAAGAAATGTCCCCCATGAGCCCTCTCATTTCAGGGAGAAAGATTTTCCCAGAATCCACCAGCCCAAGGCCCTTGTACCTCCCTGGTCAGAAGTGGGTCAATGTCCAACCAATGCCAGGCAAAGGGCAGGCCCCCAGGATCAGCTTACAGTCTCATAAAGGCCACCCTCACCATGTATGGGGCCCAGAGCAAAACAAAACTATAGAGATCTTGCTCAAAGATTACTAAGAATTTCAAAGACTGAGAAACACCTGGGTGGTTCAGCCGGTTGAGCGTCTGATTTTTGGTCTCAGCTCAGGTCCTGATCTCAGGATCATGAATTCGGGCTGTGACTGGCTTCGGGCTATGATTAGTGGTGGGCAGGGAGCCTACTTAAAAAAAAAAAAAGAAAATTATTTTAAAAGAATTTCACGACAGCAACAACAGAGCCTTGAGCTAATCACAGGACCCTTCTTTTTTTTTTTTTAATATTTTATTTATTTATTTGACAAAGAAAGAGATCACAAGCAGGCAGAGAGGCAGGCAGAGAGAGGGAGGAAGCAGGCTCCTCGCTGAGCAGAGAGCCCGATGCGGGGCTCGATCCCAGGACCCTGAGATCATGACCCGAGCCGAAGGCAGAGCCTTTAACCCACTGAGCCGCCCAGGCGCCCCTCACAGGGCCCTTCTGAGCACTGTGTGCTGTGCCCGTGAAGGCAGCCGTGTCCTCATGACTCATCCCCCCGGGCTGAGCACAGGGCCACCTGCTCAGCCAACAGGAGGGTGGGCGTGGGAAGTGGGGACAGACCCCAGTGTGGGCCCCAGCCTCAGCGGCATGAGATTTGGGGTACATGCATCACGTGCCTAGCTTTGCTGGTCCCTGCCATGGGAAAAGTGGCCCCAGGAGTTGCTGGGAAGATGAGGGTGACACCCACCAAGTGCTGAGGACAGTGGTTCTTACACTCCTCACCTCTGGGGGCCAGATCCACCTCCTTGCCAGCCTCCTGGTTGTAACGGCCCCTCCCCTCTCCTGACTCCAGGAGGGCTTCTCTGGCCCACAGCCCCAGCAGTCTGGGTGCCCACCACTCCCCCATGGGTCAGGTGCCTTGTCTCCAGGAGAACTCTCACCCTGCTTCAGCCTTCCTCAGAGAAGGCTGTCCACAGACTAGACAGAAATATAATTGTGCGACATGGAAATACCACACATTTCATAAAACACAATAGGAAAAAATGCAACAGCTTATAGAAATAAAATGGTACAATACCACTTAGGCTCTGCAGAGTCCTCTCAGCTTTTGAAAGTGCTCCAATGGGCAGGGCTGGGGGACCTAGAGCTGTAATTGCTCTATTTGACAGAAAACTGTTTTTTGCTCCAAGTCCACCAGTGGCCTCCTGATTCCAGGCATGAACTCCAAAGCCTGCCAGTCACCCATGCGCCCTGGCCCGTGTCTGCTCTGATGTCACACCTTCCCACACCCCCACATCCCCGCCCCTCACCTCCACTGCCCTAGCAGCAGTGGCCTTGTCACTCCTCCTCCGACTCACCAGGAGACTTTCCACCTCCGGGCCTTTGCACTGGCTGTTTCTGCTGTGTGGAATCTGTTATCTCCGCAGTCTCTCCTCCTTGGGTCTCCATTCAAGGGTCAGCCCCCAAGAGGCCTCCTCTGACCATTTATGAAAATCGCTCGCACATCTGTCTCTGACCTCTCGCCAGCTGGACTGATCTTACTGGCATTAACACCTGACATATTCCATACCTGTGTGTTCATAGGTTTTGTCCGCCCCTTCCAGCAGAAAATGCACTCCACGAACACTTCGCTGATGGGACTTTGGGCCTAGAACAGGGCCTGGGATCCAGTAGGCCCTCAGTAAATATTTGATAAGTGATGCCAGCAAGGGCCCGAGGTGGGCCCAATGGGTCGCTGAGCAGACCTAGAGTCACACGTGGGTTTCTGCAGACCTCTTGTGTGCTGAGTGCCGGACGAGGACACGTTCTGGGTAGGGTGTGGCTTTGCAGCCCCAGCTGCAAATCAGACCCAGCAGCCAGTGACTCAGATCCAGCCTGATGGAAGAACATACTCGTGGGGACATTCAGCTCCGTCCTGGCCTCCCACAAGGCCTCCCTGAGGCCTGGGTGAAGCAGAAGGGCTCCAAGCAAAGTGGGTCAGGACAGAACTATCACACCCGGCGAAGGAAGAGACTTAATCGTGGGCTTTCCAAAACCAGAAGATGAAAGTAGCATAAGTATCTCCCGGGGGGGCAGCTTACACGGACCCAAATCCTCCCTGTTCCAGCCCCTCCATCACGGACTCATTCGACCACAGTCAAGGAGAACTGCCTGAGCACCTACTATGTCCCTGCGCTAGGAACCGGGACACAGTTGTGAGCAAGGCAGGCCCAGCCTCGGCAAACCCGCAGTCCGCTTGGAGGAGGCCAACCATATGTGAGTTAAGAGATGCAAAAGGGAGCTAAACCAAGATTGGATCTTTGGCAGAAGGAAAGGACGTGCTCTGTAGCGTCAACATGGGATAATATCTTTGCTCAATCTGGGAGGCCTCTTGGAGGAGGTGGCATTGCCACTGAGACCTGAATAATGAATGGGAAGGAGCCAGCCACGGGAGGGGCAGCCAGCAAGAAGGTTCCAGGCACAGAAAACAGCAGGAAAGTTCCTGAGGTGGGACCAAGGAATGAGATTATTGAGCCCGAAGGACAGCGGGCCAGAGAGGCAGGGTGCGGGGGAGACTGCACAGGCTGGATGGAGCCCCCTCAGCACTGGCTGTTCTGCCCCCCCCCCCCGCCCCCGAAGGTGTTCAAACACCCAGGGAGCTGGAGTCCAATGTGCTCAGTCCCAGCTCCAAGGCTTCGTGACCTCAGGCAGGTCACATCCCATTTTCCACCCATTTTCTCATCTGTAAAATGGGACTAATAACTGTGTCTTCTCACAGGTGCTGTGAGATCTGGTGAGGATTAGTGATCAGAATCCTCGCCAGCGGGGATGCTGCCCTCCGCACCGCACCTCTTGTTCCCTGATTCTGTCCACTAAAGTCAACTAGTATTGGCTGAACAAAATCCAAAGAACCTACTGGGACAAACTCTGGTCATTACATCCTGCAGATAAGGGTCGCCTCCAGCATGCTGGGTGCTGTACTAACAAGCCCGCTATGGCCCCAGGCACACAGTAGGTGCTCATGATGTGCACTGCTGTCGGTGTGTATGGTGGGCCCAACCCCACAGTGGGTGCCTTCCTACGCCTCTGGGCCCACCAGACCTCCAGTGGGCTTCCTTGCCCTCTGCCTTGCCTCATGCATGTCATCTGGACACATGGCAGAGGCAGCCCAGAGCCAGTGTGGGTCTCAGCACTGAAGTGTCCAGGCCTCTACCTGTACCCTTAGCTCCCAGGTCCCACCGCTGGGGACCCAGGAGGCTGTTCTGTTGTTAAGGCCTTTCCCACCGTATTCTGATGAACTGCGAGTCACTTATAAGTGAGACAAACAAGAATCCGTGCCCTTGTGGAGCTGACCTATAGTGCAAGAAACAGGAGGTGAACCAATGATCACTTTGGCTAGATGGTGGTAAACGGCACACAGGAGAATGAAACATGGTGAAGGAAGAGGTCATAGGAAGAATGGAAGAGAAGGTGACATTTGAACAGACATGAGTAAAATGAGGGAGCAAAGCCTGAGGCCAATGGAGGGAACAGCGCTCGCTCCACGCTATGGGAACATGTGCAAATGCCCTGAGGCAGCACCCATGGCAAGAAAGCAGCGAAGTGCCCTTCTGTTTTCCTATGACAGCCTGCAGAACTTTCTGTAGTCAGGTGACCTCCTCAACCCTTCCGCTCCTCTGTCCCTATTTCCGTCAGGTTCTGGGATCAAAGTCAGATTCTCCCATAGTACACCTGGGCAGAGTCCAAGAAATCCACTGGCCACTGTTTTCCACTTGTTGAATGTAATGTTGCTACCACAGCCCTGGAACTACATCAGGACCCAGTATTTCTGAGCTGTGTGACCCTGGGTAAGTCACTTAAAATGATCTGAGCCCATCTCCTCCTTAAAGGGCTGGTAAGAGGATCATGCCAAGTGATGCCATTAAGCTGCCCAGCCAAGTGCCCCATAGATACTGAGAGCTCAAAACAAGTGAGAGATTCTGAACGCTGCTATTAATTCTTCAGAGACGTCTGAGGAAGGCCAGGTTGGTCAGAAGATAAGTCCTTTTTGAGGAATTGAATCGTACCCACTCTTATCATAGGTAGGGAAACTGAGGCACACAGAAGGACGTCTTGGGCTCTGCCACCCTACAGCTCTCTCCTGACCCTCCAGGAGATGTTACTAAGTGTGCAGAGAAGGCCACTTTGGGCTAGGCTTTCTGACTCACGTCCCCACAAAGCCCCAAACTCCACAGAGATTTACAGCAAGAGCTCCACTCCACGCCACCCCTCTCCCCAGTTGCTCTGGCTGTCTCAGCCAGGACAACCTGGCCCACAGCACCACCTGGTGGTCAAAGCTTCCGGGAGGGTCCTCGTTCCAGGCCAGGGTGGGGTGCCCTTTAGTAATTGGCGGATTCCTAGCCAGGGCTCTCATGAGCATTTTACAGTGTACAAGGGTCTTTCACATCCTTCTCATACATCCAATTGCAAGGGATGAAAGAATAGAGAGGAAGAAACGCACAAAATTTAAAAAAAAAAAAGGAAAGCATATAGAGTCTAGCTCACAGGTATGTTTTGGGACAAAGAGAAAATAGAAAATGTAGGAAAGAAAGAAATGGAGGGGAAAGAGACAGAAATAAGAAAGAGAAATAATGTAAAAAAAATAAATTCGTTAATTCATTAAAATTTAAAAATAAATAAAAATTAAATTTTAAAAAAATTTTTAAAAGGAAGAGAAATAATGAAAAATAGAAAAATAAAGAAAAAGAAAATATCCACACCACATCAGGCCAAGCCCAGGCCAGAAGGGCAGGGGCCGGTGCCCATCATGCAGACAGTCCCAGCCCATGCCTCCAGGCCACCTCTGGCCCAAATGTGGGCATCCAGAAACGGGCGTTGTGTGCTGGAAGCTGGTAGGCAGGACCTGGCAGGACAGGAGCCCAGGTAACCAACACCTCCGGTCACTGCCCGGTCTCTAGCGCCACCTGCTGGAAGAATGGAGAACCACATTTATACCCTGGAAGTCAAATTTGGGAATCCTGGAGACCGTTGGTCTCCCAACAACACAGCCAAGTGGGTAAACCTCTCCGTTTCTCAGAGAAGGAAACTGAGCCTCCAAGAGAGGTGGTGACCTCTCAGGAGAGGGCACTCAGCAAGCACCAAAGACCCAGATCCAGGGGGAAGGCTGAGGTTGTCCGACTTCAAAGGTCTCCCGCCAGATCCTCACAGCCTTCCACAATCCATTCTGGCCCCAGAACAAAGCCAGGCACAGAGCACATGGTTAGAGACATGATCTTTGGCCGCAGGCAGCTGTGGCATGGGATCCTAGCTCTGACAGTCGTGATCCTTCTCTTATTTAGCCGTGGTTCACTGATGCCCAGCACTGGGCTGGATACTGGGGACACAGCATGCAGGAGGGATATGGCTCCTGTTCTTGAGAAAGGAAAAGTGGGAAATACGCAGACATTTAAATTTAGATAAAATCATAAAGTGGCCAGCACAGCCCATCCCACCTTTGGCTTCCTGAGTGGCTCCTGACACCATCCACACCAAGGGGCCATTTCAGAGTCCATTCCATTTGACAGTTGGAAGAAACCAAGGATCACAGGGATTCTGGAAGCCTAGCTGAGAGGTTCAAGAGACTCATCAGCTACAGGGTTTTGCCCTCCCCTTGATGATCCATTGACCAGGCCACTCACCCCGGTCACCTGGTCCTTCCTCAGCCCACGTCACCATGGTGACTCCAGAGCTGAGGAACTGGACAACTATGAGGCAGACACTGGCCAGGTTTGCCTGAGCAAGGCCAACCTAGAGCTGAGAAGCTCAGGTAAAGGAATGTGCTGGGCCAGGTGAGGCTGCGGGGGATGGGAGAGCTGACACCTTGCCCAAAAGTAGTAGCCCTCCTCAGCCACTGCCACACATGGCCGGGCAGATATGCGGGCCAGTGGGACCAGAACTTCTGAATTTTCACAAGAAACAAAACATCAGAACTTGGAAATGAAATCTGCTGATTCTTAAGGGTCTAAATCAAAATTATGAAAACCCAAAAACTAAACCCACATCTATTTCCAAGTTTCAACCCGCGGGCCACCAGCTGGAGATCTCCCATAAAATGCCCCCTTGCTCTGGGCAGTGCATGGTGCTCCATTTTGTACAGTGAAAAAGGCCTTCCTGAGGCAAAACCAGGTCCTGTCCCCCACCGCACACCCCACACACACAGTTTGCAGACAAAGCTCTGTATCTGAGAAGGGATGTGACTTGCTCAAGGCCACAGGGACCCTACCTCTCGGCTCCAAACCAAAGCCATCCCTATCACTGCCTAAGATTTCGCTCCTCTCGGTTCTGGTACCCGGGCATCGAACAGGCAGAATACAAGGGCCTCCCTGAAGAAGGGATCAAATCGCCCATGTTGACCTCAAATAGAGACCGAGGTCCCAGCCCTCCCCTCAGAGGGTTCTTCCCTGGATCCAAACACGGGCCGCAGATAATTCCGAACAATCAGCCCATCGCTGTGTCTCAGATCCCACCAGGATCCATTCTCAATTGTTATAGGATGGAGGCTTTGACACCTGTCTCTGAAAGACACGAGGACATCTCTCTGGGAAGGATCCAATCCGGCCCTTGAGAGAATGCGCTCTGAGACGGGTTAGCTTGGAAGGAGAAGAAACTAAAAGAAGGAGCTCTGGTCTGAAACGCAGGACTGGAGACATCACGGCTCAGGGCGTTCCCAGGGGTGGCAGGCTTCAAGAGGAGGGCACCCCCAGGGGGGTTTCATACATGTCAGCCTCTTCCAGAGTGTGGGAAGAGGGAAAGACAGGAAGGAGGGAAGAGGAAAGGGGGTTGGGGGAAGGTGGGAAGGAGGCAGAGAGGCAGGAATAGAACAAGCCCAGCAAGACAGAGCTGCAGCTCCAAACCGGCCCCGGGAATGAGATTTCTCTGGCTAGGCAGGCGGCCCCGGCCCAGGCAGGTGACAGGTCCAGGTGCGCACCGCAGAGTCTGCGCTCACGTCTATTCTGATTGGCCCGGAACCAGCCCACGTGCTGAGCACAACTCCACTCCGGCCCCATCCCAGACCCCGGTGGGCCTTGCAGGCTGGAGCTGAGGGCAGTCCGGTGGCATCGCTCTGACCTACCCTGGCCCCTGGGCACAAGTAT
Source organism: Mellivora capensis (assembly GCA_004024625.1). Taxonomy (NCBI): domain Eukaryota; kingdom Metazoa; phylum Chordata; class Mammalia; order Carnivora; family Mustelidae; genus Mellivora; species Mellivora capensis. Next base: position 110,297 of record PISX010003623.1, on the reverse strand, counting down.
GACTGGGACCCCTGGCATGACACCCAGGAGGAGCCCAGGAATGCCTGGGAAAATAGTCCCATGTTCCACCATTGCAGTGAAAGGGGCGCTCAGAATGGAGTGCAAAGTAGAACACGATAGAAAGACCATTCTTTTCCCGGCACGCGAGAGGCATGAGCCCACCGCGCGACCTCAGGGAGTCCTCACCCATCTTCCCCTGCAGGACGACACATATACTGCCCCCATTTTGGAGGAAGAGGCAGGTTCCGAGTGGTGAGGTCACTGCGGGCGTCGCTGGCTCAAGGACTAGGACAGTATCAATGGGAACTGTCCCTGTCCCCCTGTGGCCTTCAGAGCAGGAGCTCACTGCACCCATGTCCCTGGCCACCCCAGCCCACCGGGGGCAGCCCCCAAAGGAACCCTCCACAGATCAGTATCTTTGTATTATAAACTGACTTTTAATAATAATAAAAAAAACTATCATGAATTTAATGAGATCTGTACATTTTAAAGTAAACCAGTGCACAAGGTCCTTGCCCTTGGGGGCTCCTCTCCATCTCCCACCAGTGGGCTAAAGCAAGTCTTCATTTGTATCCGTGTCACCTGTGTCCAACAACAAGCCCATCTCTTGCAACCTAGGCCACAGTGGCAAGAGGGGGGAGGCCCAGGGGGCCAAGATGCTGGTGGGGCTTCAAGCCTCCAGGGCAGTGGGGAACCCATTCCCGACCTCAGCCACCAGACAAGCATAGAAACCCCCTCCTCCCCCCACTACCTCAGCTAGGATGCTTCCCTGCTGGCACACAGAAGCTAGAGGAGACAAACTGCTGAGGAGATCCCAGTGTGGGTCCCCGTGCCCAGGTGGTGGCCAGGTTGGCTTCCTGTCTCTCTGGCCAGCTGAGAAGTCCCAAATGCCCTGCTCTGGGCTAACATCAAAACAATAAGTTACAGAAGCCACCACCCCATGTTTCCCAGTGGTCCTCCTCCCTGCAGGATAGACACCTGTGCAGGACAGCGTCTCAGGTGGGCAATTCAACCCCCTCCAGTCTCCAACCCTTGCAGCCCGACATCCAAAGAGAACAGTCGTTCATGCTAACACTGACCAACTGCTGGGGAATGGAGGTGGGTGGGAAAAGGAATCGTAGTCAATACCTCTAAGTGACACTGTAAGACCCTAACATTAAAAAAAGATGAAATACATTTTTTGTATTTTCAATAATTTAGTTTTTCTCTCTTTTTTAGTAGAAGTGGGAAGTCGTCAACACTACCTTATGTTGGTCCCCTGTTAGACAATATACCTTTCTTTGAAATTTAAAATGTCAAATATATAATCACACAACCCAGAGTTGGGGGGAAAAAAATCTCGACAACACCAACAACATAAAAACCCCAAAATAAACCATAGAGATTTCACGCCATATAAATAAAGTCAGAGCAAATCTTGCACCCAGGGCTGATGGCTCAAGTTCGATGGCGGTCATGTGGGAAGCTGGTGTGGCTTTCGAGTTTCCTCTTGGTGCCAGGGGCTGTGCCCTGTCCCTCGGTCTTTCCCGGCAGAGGCCTGGCTTTCCGGAGTCCACCAAGCGGGTTAGTACAGGGTTAGGGGTGAATGGGAAGCTAAGGTGAGGAGGAAGAGGAGGAGACACGTGTGTCGCCTGGAATGTGGACTTAGAAGGAAACTAGGGGTTTCAAAAGTGCAGGTTGAGCCATCCTGAGGCAGCTGGGTTCACAGGCCTCCAGCTCCAGCGCCCGTGACTTCTCCCCTGTGTCCCGGGGACTTGTGGGTAGGAGCCCAGGTCCTGGCTGCACCCATCAGCTAGCTCTGTGGGTCCCCAGCACCCCTCGGGCTTCTGGCAGAAGCGTGGGGAATGGGCCGGCCCAGAGCCAGTCGGCCACCTCCTCCAAGAGTGGGGGCACCGCTTGTCCTCACAGGAGGGGATGGAGAAGGCTGGCGGGTCCCAGAGCAGGAAGGAGCCTCCGCCAGCTCTGGAGGCCAGCGCGGCCCCCTGGGCCTTCCGAAGCCCCAGCTCCAGAGGGCGCAGCCGAGCACCAGGCAACTGTATCTGCCCGTTCAGAGGTCTCCGTCCACCGGCGGCTGGCAGAGGCGGTAGAGCCTGGCAGACAGAGGGGGAGAGGATGAGGCACAGCCGGGCAGGCTGTTGCTTTGAACACATAATCCCCGCCCAGAAAACAAAACCCAAAAAGTATAAAAAGACGTATGTGAAATGTATCCAGGCTGCGCACGCCTTCCCCGGGCGGTCTGGCCCCCTCCAGCCTGGCGCTGGGTTTGCGAACACAGACACACCTGCACGAGCGTGTTTGGGCGTTCAGATACATGGGGGAGGGGGTATGGGTACACGGCAGGGGGCTGCAGTCTTCCACACTTAATGGCAGACCAGACCCAGTGCTCAGCCCCTGGAGTTTTTTCACTTAACAGAGATCTTGGGGACCTCTCCAGCACCCCACGGACAGCCCCGGTTTCCCTAACGTCTACAGCGTCAAGGTTCTGAGCTTCATCTGCAAGGAAGATGGAGCCACTCGTGGTCCTCAGGAGAGACTTGGCAGCTCTGCTGTCAGGAGAAGGATGGCAGGGGAACCAGCTAGGAGGCTGCCGCAGGGACAGGGGCAGGACAGAGAAGCAAGGCAGCCCAGTGGTCAGGAGCTCGGCCCCTGGGCTCCACAGTCTGCCAGGATCCCAGCTCTGCCATCTACTAGTTGTATGACCTGGGACAAGATACTTAACCTCTCTGTGCCTCAGTGTCCCCACCAGCCACCTAGAGAGAAGGCTCACAGGGTTGTTTGGTAAAGAAATAAGAATGGTGCCTGGAGTGGTACTCATCACTACCCACAGTGGGCCCCATAAATGAGAGGTGAAGCCCCACAGGAACACCACAGGGGCTGCCTGGCGTGAGGCCGGGACTTTCATACCAAGCCCAGGTCCTGGCCTTTTGGGGGGCTGGCGGGGGGGGGGGGGGGGGGGAGAGAGCAGCCACTCACCGCGGTGCACCCTGGGGCATCTGATCCTTGACTCGGAGGTTTTTGGCCAGAATCTCCACCCTGGGGCCCTGGGAAGAAAGAACCATGAGGCCCAGGACCTGCTTCTACACCGAGTTCAGGGGGCAAGCATGTGGGTCAGGTGGGTGGGGTGCGGGGAGTAACTGGAGGCCCCAGAAGCTGAAACCTGGGGCTCCAGCAGATCAGGAGAAGGTGCAAGTCTGGGGCTGGTGACCACCTAGACCACCCACGTGGCACTCAGAACCTCCTGTGCCCCCAGCCCACGAGGCCCCAGAGAGTCCCCAGCTGGGGGGCCGCCTCACCTGCTTCCGCATGATGTCCGTGGCCTGCATGATGCACTTGGGCAGCAACCCGTGGCTCCGAGCCAAGATGGCCGCCTGCTCCAGGGAGACACTCAAGGTGCTCCTGCAGGGGCGGGACGGGAGGGACCATCACTGCCGGGCAGGCAGTGCCCTCTCCCTCTCCCCGGCCCCAAGAACGGCCCCTCCTGCCCCCAGGTAACTGCTGGATGCGCTGCCCCCTCCCCGGCATCTTCTCCCTGAGAGCCCCCCAACACCACCCCTTCCCCTCTTGTCTACACCCACACCTGCCCGTCTTTCCTCCCGGCAGCCAGCACCCTGCACACCGTAGGCATTTTACTGCTTTACTCTGGGCACCCCCTGATACATCAGCACCACATGGCGGGAGCTTTCCTTCACCTGTTTTGTTCTGATATTCCCAGTGGGTCAGCTCGGGAGAGGTGCTGGGTATTTTTGTTGAAGGAATAAATGAAGTGACTGCCCTAATGCCTCCCAGCTTGCCGGCAAGGCTTGACACGGATGCATCTAGTCAACCCTCCCATCTGTTCTAACAATTCTAGAACATGGGCTCTGCAGCCAGACCTCTTGGTTTCAAGTCTCAGCCACAGAATGACTCTGTGACTCTCAGGACGTCAGCAGCCTTGGTCTCCTTGACCGTGAGAGAGGGCTAGACCGTTCCTAGGGCACTACTGACTGGGGCGGGGGGAGGGTGGGGGCCTGTCCTGTGCTCGGTAGGACGTTTTAGCAGCATTTCTGGCCTCTGACCACTAGATGCCAACAGGACCCTCCTCTCCTCATTGTGACCATCAAAAACACCTCCAGACATTGCCCAGGGTCCCCTGGGGGGCCAAAATGGCCCTGCACAGAAGCACCTGGAAAAGCCCACACACACTGGCTTGCTATGAAGAGATGAGTCGAACCCTAAACAACAGTGCCTCGTGCACAGTAAGCATTTTCAACAAGCATTTATTGAGCACCTGCTGTGTGCCAAGTGCTGTTCAGTGCCAGGGCAGGGCAGAGAAAGAGAGCGAGTCCCTAGGCTCATAGAGCTGGCCGACACTGGGGGGTGACTAGGAATAAATGAACACACGAGCCAAATGCCTCATATGTGGGGTGGCTGGGTGGCTGCCGAGGAAACGAGTAGGGCAGCCTGGTGGGGTGCGGAGAGGGTGTGATGCTGAATCAGGAAGTCAGAGAAGGCCAATCGGAGAAGGCTGACCCTCCACCAGGGGATCAGCAGCAGGGACAAAGGGCAGAGAGTGGGAGGGTGTCCAGTGGGACGCGGAGGCCCCAGTGGAGAGGAGTGAGCTCATGCTGACCGGAGAGTCAAGCAGAACCACCCTGCACAGACTCTCACTGACACGAACCCAGAGTCAGGGAGCCAGGCAGTCCCACGGGCCTCCTGGGACCCCTACTCCCCCAGTGCCACTTCCCAAATGGAGGCCGAGAGAGGGCCAAGGCCGAAACTGGGCTCAACTGGCAGTGCCAGAACCAGGATTCAAACCCAGACTCCTGCCTCCCTGTCCTGGGCCCCAAAGCTCCCAGGAGCCCATCCAGCCCCATCCTGGCCCGATGTCACAGCAGCTCACCTCTGCATGCCTGTGCCACACATGGCGATCTGGCAAGCGCCCAGGCGATAGCAGAGCTCAGAGGAGATGGGGATGAGACCGGCGCCCAAGCTCCCGCTGGCACCAGGCTTGGGGTGGACGAAGGACTTCATGAGGCGGCAGAGCTCGTCCAGGGCGTTGATGGGGCGTATCAGCTGCAAGGGAGGCGCACACACACCGGACGTTCGGCAGAGGCCCCCACCCAGCCTTCCTCCCCCGGGGGCTCCCTCCCGTCAGCTGTGTTATTGCAGCTGTCCTCCTGGCTCACCTCTCCCGAGGCTAAAGTCCAGTCAACCTCCCATGACCCCCGCCCGAGGACCATCTGTGGCTCCCACTGGCCCGCAAGCTGGTATCCAGAGCTTACACTGCATTTCAGGCCTAACCTTCCACCTGCCCAGTGTGCACCCAGCGAAGCCTGAGAGAGGACAGTGTCCCCTCCTGTCCTCTCCAAATAGGACCTTCCTGGGAAGAACCACCTGCCCTGTACCCACCCCCAACCCGGGCTTTCAGCTTTCCTCAATCCCCTGTGCAGGCACTGAATGGTGGTCGGCCAATTCTTTATCATCGGATGATTCTGCCGGGCACATTACAGACTTCCAGAGGCTGGGCCCACCACTTCTCTGGGAGCCCCAGCCTCTAGTCCCGAGGTCGGTACCCCCAGAGCACTGTCAAATTCGAGACCTGCCTAAGCCTAGGAAGTGGGTGGAAGGCCTGCAGCACACACGCCTGGAAAGCCACCTGTGCCACATGGGGCCGAGGGCCCCGAACAGCCGGATCCCTCCGCTTCTCCAGAAAAGCGAGAAGCCCCCATTTCATTGGAAACCTTTCGATTTTCAAATGTTGGCAACAAATCCCGATCAAACGAGAAGAACACCGCGTGGCCACATCTGGCATAGGCTGCTGCTTCGGAGGTAGGCTTGGGTGAATGGGGGGGAGAGCGGGAAGGCTCGGGTTGAGTGGGCACCGGCTGGGGGGAAACCATCGCAGGAATTCCAAAGCCGGTGGGGAAGAAGCTGGAATTCCTGACGGAGAAGCGGTTCTCCCAGGAGGGATATTCCTGGAGGAGGGACTCCACAGGCCTCAGGGGATTCTCCGCCAGGATTCCGGCTGTGGTGGGACCCCGGGCCCCATTGGCTGCATCTGGACCCCGACAGCCCCCAGCTCTGCGGCGGGCGGGGTGAGGGAAGGTGGGGCACACCTGGTCTATCTTCACCGCCGTGGTGCTGGCGTCCGTGGGCAGGTTGGACCGTTCCAGGTAAAATGCCCTGGAAGAGAAAGACGGCGTGAGAGTGTGGTGACCGCTGCCCCCTGCTCCTCCAGGGATTCTCCCTGAGGGTGCCTCGTACTGCTCTCCCCGTCCACAGCCCCTAGTCCCCCAACAGCGGGAGGGGGAGGGCATCCCTTAGTCCTCCAACAGTGGGGGGGAAGGAGTCCGCTAGTCCTCCAACAGCGGGAGGCGGGAGGGGGACAACAAGGGGGCTCCTGGGCTACCCCCAGGCACTCCTCAAATGCCACCTCTCCTTGCCTGTCATCAGAATCAGCACCCAACCTCCCCACTGTCCGTCCCCTTGATCCTAGTGGATCTTTCCTCTGAGCACTTGTCACCACTGGACACGTTACAATGCTCTTTGTCTACCGGCTTATTGCTCATTCCCCCTCCTCTGAAAATAGGGCTCAGCTCACTTTTTTTCTGTAAAGGGTAGAACAGTAAATTGATTTAATGGACCAGACAGTCTCTACCAAGATGCTCTCAGCTGCTGCTATCGGTACATATGCAGGCAAACATGGCTCGGTGCTAATAAAACTTTATTGACAAAGCAGGGCAACTGCCACTCTGGATCTGCATCCCACGAAGGAGAGGCTCTGCTTGGCCACTGCTGACTCTGGGGCAAGCATCCAGAACAGAGCCTGGCCCACAAAAGCTCTCATTCAACATGTGCTGAATAAAGGAAGGATGGATGAGGGAACGCTCTCAGAGGCAACATTTAAAATATTCCACAAATGGGGCGCCTGGGTGGCTCAGCCGGTAAGCATCTGCCTTCAGCTCAGGTCATGATCCCAGCATCCTGGGATCGAGTTCCATATCGGGCTCCTTGCTCAGCGGGAAATCTGCTTCTCCCTCTGCCTGCTGCTTTCCCCTGCTTGTGTTCCCTCTCTTACTATCTCTCTGCGATAAATAAATAAAATCTTAAAAAAAAAATTAAAACATTCCGCAAAGGGCACAGGACGGATTGATGGCATCGATCAATTCAGGGAGATACCAGTTTTTTGTTTTGTTTTGTTTTTTTTAAAGATTTTATTTATTTATTTGACAGAAAGAGATCACAAGTAGGCAGAGAGGCAGGCAGAGAGAGGAGGAAACAGGCTCCCCGCTGCGCAGAGAGCCGGATGTGGGGCTCGATCCCAGGACTCTGGGATCATCACCTGAGCCGAAGGCAGAGGCTTTAACCCACTGAGCCACCCAGGCGCCCTAGGGAGACACCAGTTTTAAAAATATAGCTGGATATTTTCCAAAATATCCAAAATATTTGGATATTTTCCAAATAATGAATATTTTCCAAACTAATGAAGTTCTCCCATTTCCAAATGGTAAAGCCGGGCCCCAAAACAGTAAAGCCCTTACACACCCCAAAACCCTGTTCTGAGTTGCAGCCTCCCTTCTCCACGGGGCAAGAAGGTGGGACAGGAGTAGGGAGGAGCTGGGCTGATGGCGGAGAGTGGGAGCTGCCTTCCTGGGCCTGAAGCTTCCTTCTGGCAGAGGTGGTCCCTGCTCTCCACTTCTCTCTGGAGGTCCTCTTCTGAGCAGGGCCAAGGCCCTGGAGGCCACCCCTCCCATTCCTCCCTTACCCCCCAGGATCAAGAATCCCAGAGCCCCTGCCCCAGGCCCCTCCCCCACACGGAACCAAACAGGCAGCTCCTCCCAATTAGAAAAATCTGCTTTGAAGCCAAACAGAACCAGTTCAAAGCTCAGCTCAGCCACCATATCCCTGTGGGACCCTGGGCCAGTTGGGTATGCCCCCGGGGCCTCAGTTTTCTCATCTGTCAAGTGGGTCAGAATGGCCTCCTGCGACCACTGGGAGGATGTGAAGAGGCCATGTACACAGAGGAGCTGGCACAGAGCAGGTGCTTAAGGAAAGGCCACTCCCACACGTGCTAACGTCCGCCCTGCCATGGCCGTGTCCAGACTCCTGTCCCCAGCACGTAGCCCAGGCAGCTACCTGAGTTTGCGGTAATACTGCTGAACCTTCTCCAGAGACTGGGCGTTGATCTCCTGCTGCAAATCTTCGGCAGCCTGGCTGCCTGGAAGAGGCGGACCCTCCACATTCTCCAGCGCTGTGAGGGAAGAAGGGGGAGGGCAGGTGTTTGGGTCCCAGTGTGCTCAGAGGCCTTGGCCATCCCGGTGGGCCCCACTCGGCACCCCCAGCTCACCTCTGGTGAAGAGCACGGTGTGCAGCCTCAGGCTGGCTCCTCCTTCCAGGCGGGAGGGCAGCTTGGAGAAGTGGTAGCTGTCGAGGTAGAAGATGACCCTCAGCGCCTGCCGACTGCCCTCAATGTGGTAGAAGACGCTGGTGTCTGTGGGAGGACACGGCAGGGCAGGGGGGCTCACCACCTAGGCCAGAAGGGAGCCCTGCCCCCCTTCACCAGGGCAGCTTCACCCCTGCCTTCAGATCACCAGATGGCGTCCCGGGGGCCTCCCTGTTCTCACCCCCTCAAAGAAGCATCCTCAGAATCCCCTCCTACCTTCAGAGAAGCATCCCAGGACTTCCCTGTCTGCCCACCCCAGAGCACTGCTCAGCCATCCCCGTCCTCCCACCTGCCAGGGCTAGCCTCGGACAGCCCCGTCCTCCTGCACTCAGGAGAGCAGCCTCTGACTTTTCACCTCCCTCCATAGGTCCTAGTTTCCACTACTTCATTCTTGGACCCGGCGCTGATTCTGCCCCACTGGGCAGTCGTGTCTTTAGAGCATCACCACGTTCCCTGTACCCCTCACCTGGTGGCCCAGGGCCTGTACCTGGCAGAAGCTGTCCTTGAACAGGACCCGCAGCTTATTTACACCCATAAGGGAGAGCCTGCGGCAGGGGTGGCGAAATTACAGCACGCGTACCCCATCCTGCACCCACAGCAAAAACCACTAACCAGTCAATAGCTGCCCCTGAGCCCAAATCTGTCTACAGCCAGGCAGGTGCTGCTGACCGGTTCCAGCTGGTACGTGAGAAGACACCTGTTGTCCCTCTAGACTCTAGTCAGTGCATTCTGAACAGATGATATTACCCCCAAGGAGGTTCATGGATGGATGGATGGATGGATGGATGGACAGGTGGATGGGATGGATGGATGGATGGATGGATGGACAGGTGGATGGGATGGATGGACAGATGGACTGGTGGACAGGTGGGTGGATGGATAGGTAGATGGGATGGATGGATGGACAGATGGACAGGTGGATGGGATGGATGGACAGATGGACTGGTGGACAGGGGTGGATGGATGGATGGATGGGTGGATAGATAGATAGATGGATGGATAGATGGAGAAGTAGATGAGATGGACGGATGGAGGGATGGATGAATGAATAGATAAGTAGATGGGATGGATGGACGGATGGAAGAATGAATGGATGGATGGATGGGGGGTTGGACAGGTGAAAGAGTAGGTGGTAGGGGAGGGAGAGGGAAAGGAAAAAAATGATGGTATAAACCCTTAGGAAGTCTTCACAAGTCTTCACTCCAAAGAAGAGCTTCTTGTAGAATTTTAGTAAGAATCGGGTATTGGCTCTTATTGCCTTCTAAGAGTTATTGGAGATGGCTGGGTTTATACAAAAAGAAACCCCTCTTTTCCAGACTTGCTCCAAGGTTCAGCCTTGAGACACATGTTGGGAGCAAGAGGTCTGAAAGTGCTAGATCCCAATTTAACCTCAGACACCCTGGTGGCAGGGTGGCCCCAGAGCAGTCCCCTCCATCCCAGAACACCAACTCTCATGGTCGGGGTGGTAAGAATCACTCACTGGCCACGTAGTTCTCATCCAGCTGCTTAAAGGAAAAGGTGACATTGTCCAGCTCTGACAGGGTCACCCAGATGTCCTCCAGCATGGTCCGTTCTTCCTTCTGCAGGAGGGAGACAGGGCAGAAGAGCTTCGGATGCCATCCGTACCCGGGGATTTCACTTAAAGATGCTGTGATCTGACCCCAGTTAACACACCAGGCACCAGGCACAAGGTCCTGTGCTGGGCTGTCCAGGGCTGGATGTGAAATCACATTTGCTCCTGGATCATGTTGTACCTCCCAAGGTCAGAACCCATCTCTGTTTTAATGTGCACTGACCTATCTTAGCCATTTCAAACCTAACACACCCAACAAAAGTCCCCATTTCCCCTCTCACCCATCTCCAGCAGCAAAACGTACCAGCACTGGCCCAGGCGCCCAAGACCCAAACCTTTAAGGACAAGGACTCCTCGGCATCTCCGTCCCCTCCCCTTGTATAGACCATCACCAGATCCTGCTGGCCCAGCCACCAAAACCTTCCCCTGACCCACCCTCTTCCCCCACCCTCCTCAGCTCCCCAACTACAAGGACCACACCTGCCTCTCTGCGGATCTCCTTCTGCCATCCTTGCCCTGAGCAAAGGGCAGACAGGGACAACCCTGGAGATGCAGGGAGAGCAGGGAAGCTGAGGGTTTACCAGGCCTGGGTTCCCCTGTGACTACGAGTTATCTTCCAAAAACTTAATTTGAACTCTATCACCCCCCTGCCGCAAAGCCTCTGAGTCCTCCCTCTGTTTCTAGAATAGTCCCAAGCCCTACAGACGTGGCTAACCTGGTCCCCCAAATCCCCCCATCCTGCTCCCCTCTGGCCACACTGGCCTCTGCTCAGAGCCTTTGCACATGTTGTTCCCTCTGCCCAGCACTACTCTTCCTCAGACCATTCACCGCACCGGCTGTCTGCTACCCAGGTTTCAGTTCAAACGTCCCCTCCTCAGAGAAGCGGGCTCTGACCACTGAACCCGAAGAAACTCAGCCCCTTCTCCATCTTCTGCAGAACTCCCCTTCTTTCCATCCCCACTCCCTCCCCTATCCCCTCTGCTCAGGCCCCTTCTCCCCACTCCCAAACCCTGCTAGAAAATGAGCTTCAGACCCACAGCTCAGAGCCTGGCACGCCATGGCGGCTGATGAAATGACGCACCAGGCCCCACGTCCTTATCTGGGAAGAGCACAGTGAGAGCTGGGTGTTCCAGGGGCCTTTCCCAGAAACCAAATGAGAGCAGATCTCCCACCTGGCAGACACCCACACGCAACACTGGCCAGCAGAGGGCGCGCCATGGCCACACGTCCCCATCTGGCCAGCAGCCCGGGGCTTCCAGAGTGGCCTGGGACAAGGTCTAGGAGGCTCAGAGCTGCAGAGGTGGGGGGAGCTCCAGCAACGGGCACACGGAGTGGATGTGGACGAGCAAAGAGCACAGAGCAAGGTCCACTGTGTGCTGCACTTCTGGGGGACGTCAGCTCTGGGCACCAGCGCCCCCAACGGCTGAGGCCTTGGCTCTGTCTCCCTGGGGCTGACAGAGAAACCCACCCGATTCTGAGCCCTGAGAGTGGATGGACAGGGCAGTCAGAGATAAAAGAGGAGATGCAGAGAAAGCAGGGCACCCAGGGGTTACCCACGGAGAGTCAGATTCCCAGGGTTCCAGCCTGAGTCCCTGGGCCTCAGGGTTCTCATCCTTAAAATGTGGGCTGGAAAAGACCCATCTCAGGGCTACTGCAAGGATTAAATGAGATGCTATTTGCCTGATTCCTGCCGAAGTCTGCTCTCCAACCTCCCAGCGCCCTCTTGCTCTTCAGTAGTCTCATCCCCACCCAGCAACACGGGTGATTGGTTCAGTGGAGAAGTCAGACGCTGTTCCCTCCTCTACTCAAAACCCTCCCAGGGCTTACCACCACACAGAGTAAAAGCCAACGCCCCTACCACAGCCTGCAAGACCCTGCACAATATGAGGCAGAGAATTCTTATTAGGACTCGCCTCCCCCACCCTCCCCTGGTTCACTCTGCTCCAGCCACATGGGGCACCTTGCTTCAGACATGCAGGCTCCTCTGCCTCAGGGCCTTTGCACCTGCTGTGCTCTCTACCTGGAAGGTTCCTCCCCAATATCCTCATGGCTCCCTCCCTCCCTTCCTTCGGTTCTTCAGTCAGACGTCAACTTCTCAGTGAGGGCTTCATCGACCACCTTATCAAAACTTTCAATGAATGCCACCTCAGTCGCTCCCACCTGCTTCCGTTTCTCTCCTTAGCCCTCTTCACTATATACGAGGGTTCCTCAAAAGGGGCCCTGTTGACATTCGGGGCCAGAGAATGATCTGTTGGGGAAGGGCACCCTGGACCCTATAGAATGTTAGCAGCAACCTCAACCTCATACAGCGACCACCACCAGCAGCATCCACCTCTGCCCTCAGCTATGACCATCTCAAATACATCCAGACATCACGACGTGTCTCCTCAGAGGTAAAACTGCCCTGGCAGAGAACCACTGGTCTATACCATCGATTTTCCTTATTTATACCTGTCCCTCCCCCTACACACACACACACACACACACACACACACGGATAGAAGATTCCCGACTACAAGGACACTGTTCTGTTCACCATGGGATCCCCGTGCCTGTAATGATGGCATACAGTCAGTGCTCAATAAATGCTGACTAAATGACGAGGTGTGTGTGAGCCTGAGCGAGCAACCGCGGGCCGTCCCGTACCCTGTCCCGGGGAGGCGCCTCCTGGCCCCCTCACTCACCACGGCAGCTGGCGACAGCAGGGACTGGCAGTGCAGAAGGACGCCGGTGGCCGCCACCTGCTCCAGCCACTTGCGGCTGGCGTCCCGGCTGCTGTCCTCGTACTCGCCGTTGTTATTGTAGCGGAAGCTGAGGGCCGCCAGCAGCTGCTCGGAGAAGGTGCACACGGCGGCCACCAGGGCCTGGCAGAAGACGGCGTCCCGCCGCAGCTGCAGCTCGGTGTCTGGAGGGAGGCCGGGGACGGGCCCTGCTGGGCTGGGCGCTGTGGTGCCAGCCGTGGGCTCCCCCGCCCCAAAGCCCGGAGCCCCCAAAGCCCGAGGCCCCCAAAACCAACCTCCCACCAGACCACCCCTCGGCGCCCGGCTGGCCAGAAGTTAATTAAGCCCAGCCAACCAAAGCCAAGTTCACAAAATCCAATTCTCTGAAAACAAGCCAATTTGCCAACAGACTCAATTCTCTCAATGATCCATCTGCCTTTTCAAAAAACAACAACAAAAACTTTTTCATTCTCCTAAGGCTCTCCCAAAACCCTTCCCCTCAGCTGTTCCTCCATGTGTTACGGGATTTCTCCGGCCTTGACAGTGGATGACAAGGACACCAAGCATGTCTGCCAAGCTCCGTGCGCTCTACCATTTTCTCTGTTTCTGAGAAGTCAGCCTTCGTCCTTCCTGCCCCCTGCCACCCCGCACGCCCTGCCAATTTCCCCGGCCCTGCTCTAGATGTGGTGTGCAGAACTGGCCAACTTTGATCAATCCATTGTACACGGTCCCAGTCTTCTGGGAAAGGTTACTTTTGATACTGGCTTCTGCCAGTCTAGTTCTATTTCAGATCTAGTTCTGATTTTGAACTAGATCCTATTTTAGCTGCCCCCTGGCTGAGGAAAGAAGGGAGGGACAGAGAACACCTCCAACCCCCCCTCCCCGCCTCCAGCCCACCAAGGGCCCTTCCTTCTTCCCCGTCTCCTGGGCAGGGGGTCCCAGGCTGGAGCTGAGGACACCACAGGCAAGGAGCCTCCCTCCTCATCACCCTCTATCCTGTGCCACCATCAAGATCCACCCAGGCCCAGGAGATGGCAAGAGCCAGGGCTCCTGGCTCCAGGGCCCTGAGACTTGTCCCTTGGAGACAAGAGGAAGAAATGAGGTCTAAACGGTTCTTAGAGGGGCCAGAGGCCGTGATGTTACCTTCCCCATGCGGGCCCCAATGACCATGGGAAAGTTGACCTTGGCCGGCGGAAGAGGTCTCCCTGGACTGCAATCAAGAAAGCCCCGGCCAGGACGGCCGCTCCTGGACACACTGGTGTGTGCCAATCACAGGCACTGCCCCGTCAAAGGCCTCACCTGTGCATTTCAGCAAGGCCAGGAGCAGCTGGTTCTTCCCATCTGGAAGGAGAAGGCAGAGAAAAGACAGGCTGAGAGGAGTGCAGTGCAGGAGCTCCTGGGTGGCTCAGTCGGTTGAGCGTCAGCCTTCGGCTCAGGTTATAATCTTGGGGTCCTGGGATCCAGCCCCATGTGAGGCTCCCTGCTCAGTGGAGAGTCTGCTTCTCTCTCTGCCCCTCCTCCCCAGCTGTGATCTCTCTCTAAGAAATAAATAGAATCTTTAAAAAAAAAAAAAAAAAAAAAAGGTACCATGTAGCTGGGCGCTCCCCACGGCCCAGGCGCTTGGAAGCCCCCACAGTGAAGCGCCCCTCCCCACGGCACACACCTGCTGTGCTAAGGAAGCTTCCGTCAAATACCGATGAATTCTAGGAATCCCAGACGTCCAGGCAACAGAACCCCAAGTGCTAGCCACATCTGTTTCCATGTGCCCACCAAAAAGAGACTGAAGCCGGCCCCTCCAACTTGTGGACCAGAGCCCAGGCGTGGGCGCACACTCACACATGGACATACACAGGTGTGTCCTCGGGTCCTTGTACACATCCCACGCAGCCACGGCCTGGCACACCCATGGACAAAGCTCAGACCTTCCAGAGATGGGCCTCACATCCTCTCTTTCCTGCAGAAAGAGGCTCTTGGGCCCAGAAGGGGCTCACAAGAAAACTCAGAAAGGCCTTCAGAGTCAGCCTCTTGGAGCCTTGCTGTCCTGGAGAGGCCCGAGGCGCAGGCCAGCGTGGGAGTAACAGCCCCCGTTACTACCGTGGGGTGCCCACTTCCTGACGGCTTCCCGTGTGCCACACCGTCGTGGCACATGGGAGCAAGGCAGCCCGATGAGCCCATTTTACACGTGAAGGCGCGGAAGCAGAGAGAGATCAAAGAACCTGCCGAAACCAAGCAGCCTGGCGTGGGAGAGCTGAGACTCGGCGATCCAGCTGCAGAATCCACGCTCTTAACTGACTGTAGTTTGGAAAATGGGACGGCTCGGGGCCAACACAGACTTCCAACTCAGAGGCTGCTCTTTCCGGGGCGGGCGGCCGTGAGGCCTAGCACATGTCCTGCTGGCCTGGGGTTTCTCCAACCCAGGAGGCCCAGGCTCAAACACCGCCAAGGACCCAAGAGGTCACGTCAGAAGTCTGAGGCAGACAGCAGGCGGCAGGGAGGACTGGGGAGTGGGGGGAACCAGACGGCACCCTCGACCCCCCTCTCTAGCTGAATGTGAATGTGGAACTGCAGGCCTTTACCTGCCAGATCTTCTGTTTGAGAGCAGCCAGAAAGATACATTTTTTTTTTTTTTTTTTTTTTTTGAGAGAGAGAGAGCATGTGAGTGGTTGTTGGGGAAGAGAGAGAGAATCCCAAGCAGGCTCCATGCTCAGCACGGAGCCCTATGCAGGACTCAATCTCACAACCCTGAGATCATGACCTGAGCCGAAGCCAAGAGTCAGATGCTTAACTAAGTCACCCAGGCGCCCCGAGAAATCTAGATTTTTATGTGACTTCTTGGATTATAAATACTAGCAGTGGGTTCACATTTAATGCTACAGCATCCAAACCTACCTGTGGGCCCCCAACTTGTGACCTTAATAACAAATAAAAAGAACTGAATTAAATCCCTAATTTTGGAGCCAGAGAAGGAAACCAGATCAGCCTTCTCAGCCTCCTGCCTGCAAGGAAGCCCCAGGCACCCAGGATCAGCAGTTCCCAGGTCATACAAGGCCCAGGGCCACACCCAGGGCAGGACACTCAGCTGAGAAAGGGGCACCCGCTCTCCTTGTTCCCCTGGGCATGAACAGACATGGGACATGAGACAGACCCATCCCTGATCTTTCGACATCCCATGTTAAGAACCAAAGGCCACAGAACATCCTTCCCTGACCAACTCACCTTCCACGTATCTCTGAATGTTGTCCACCAGGGTCTTGATGGAGTTGGGAAGGTTCCAAGGGTCCTCCTGGATGCTGATCTGGATCAAGCTGCGGCCACGGATTGTACATTCTTCTTTCTGTTTGAACTCTGGGGCAGGAAAGTGAGAGGTAGCTTTGAAGAATGATGGCACAAACGCCTCTAGCCCATCACCAGATTCCAAAGCCCAGGATCCTAGATCAAGGTTACTGGCAGGGGGCTCCTGGGTGGCTCAGTGGGTTAAGCCTCTGCCTTCGGCTCAGGTTATGATCTCAGGGTCCTGGGATTAAGCCCCGCATTGCGCTTTCTGCTCAGCAGGGAGCCTGCTTCCCCCTCTCTCTCTGCCTACTTGTGATCTCTGTCAAATAAATGAATATCTTTAAAAAAAAAAAAAAAAGGATGCTGGCAGGACTCTTGAGAATTAACTGGTCCATGAAGGGCAAATCCATGGGAAGTGCCCTACTGATTCATATTACCACACTCGTGGCAGACATCACTAATCAATCTCCACGTTCCTTCCCTCTAGTCTGAGCCTGCAGCTTCTCGCAGTTATAACAAATCCAATGCAGACATCACAAATCAATCACCGCATCCTTTTCTCCCCAGCCTGGACATGGTCACAGAAAAATTCTCAGGTACTACCTCCTCACAGCCACAATCAAGCTGGCACATGAGTTATAACATTTTCTCTATAAAGAGAGGGAAGTCTTGGCACAGAAACTTGCCTAAAGTCACACAGCTGGGTAATGACAGAGATGGGATTTGAACCTGGTCCCAGCAGGACCATTCAAAGGCCAGGCCCCTATCCTTTTCCTCTTTCTTCCTATGAGATCTCAGGTTTCTGAGATATCTGTGGTTTTTCTGAGTTTGACATTTCTGCTTGTTGAGGACTGTCCCTGGGAGAGATGATCATGAGACAACAGGAGGGACAGAGGACCTATGACACTCCCACGTCTCACCACTTCCCACTCTTATTTAAGGAGCAACTCTTTTTTTTTTTTTTTTAAGATTTTATTTATTTATTTGACAGAGAGAGATCACAGTAGACAGAGAGGCAGGCAGAGAGAGAGAGAGGGAAGCAGGCTCCCCGCTGAGCAGAGAGCCTGATGCAGGACTGGATCCAAGGACCCTGAGATCATGACCTGAGCTGAAGGCAGCGGCTTAACCCACTGAGCCACCCAGGTGCCCTAAGGAGCAACTCTTGCACTCAACCAAGAGCTCCTTGAGGTCAGGACAGTATCACATCCATCTCAGGGTCCCAAGCACCCAGCACAAGGCCTGGCACAAGCTGGTTCCTGGGAATTACTGGATGGATAGATGCACAGATGGATGGATGGATGGATGGTGGGTAGGTGGGTGGGTGGTTGAGTGGGTGAATGGGTGAGTGGGTGGATGGATAGATGAATGGATGGACAGTGGATGGGTGGGGGGTGGGCATGTAGACAAGTGGGTGGATGGATGGATGGATGGTGGGTAGGTGAGTGGGTGCCTGATGAGTGGGTGGATGGATGGATGGACGGACAGTGGATGGGTGGGGGTGGGTGGGCGTGTAGACAAGTGGGTGGATGGATGGATGGGTAGATGGTAGGTAGGTGGGCATGTGGATGAGTGGGTGGATGGACGGATGGATAGTGGATGGGTGGTGGGTGATGGGTAGGCATGTGGATGAGTGGTAGGTGGGTGGGGGTATATACAGGTAGGTAGGTGGATGGATGCATGGCGCATGAGTGGGTGGATAGGCACATGGATGAGCTGGTGGGTGGGTGGGTAGGTGCGTGGGTGGTTGGGAGGGCATGTTGATGAGTCAGTGGATGGATGGAGAGTGGATGGGTGGTTGGTGTATGGCATGTGGACGAGTGCGTGGGTGAGTACACAGATGGTGGGTGGATGGGCAAATGGGAGAAAAGGCTGGTGGAAGGACACAAATGTCAATTCTCTTTCTCTCAATCATTTCAAGAATAAAGTGTCGATTTGGTTCTGGTAACTCCTTAATGCTTCTTTAACTCACTGATCCGCCTCAGGAAAGCACAAAGAGCTCTGGGCGGGCCACAATATACCTACCTGATGACAGTATAATGACATTTTTTTGTTGATGCTTCCGGTGGATTTAGCATCATGGTAATCATGACTTCATAGTATGTTATGCTGGTTTTCCTCATACGCGGGGAAGTTAAATAAGCTCTTTACAAGATTAAATTTTTTAAAGGGAAATATTTTCACAAAAATTTATGTCAATGCTAACAAAGACAGCAAATGAATATGGTTTTAAAAAACGTGAAGATGTAGGTAGGATCTGTGAGTACGGCTACAATGACGGAGGGGATGTGGGAATTTCGCAAGCTGCTCTGGTCCTTCCCTTCACATTACAAACACACAGACAAAGGCCCCAGAAAGGCTCGGGACCAGTCCAGGGGTCTGCAAACTTTTTTGGAAAGAGCCCCGTAGGAACTGTTTTAGGCTCTGCAGGCATGTGGTCTCTGTTACAAATAGTCTCGGTCTTTATTTTTACAACTCTTCATTAAAAAAAAAAAAAAAATCACTCTCAGCTCATGAGAACAAAACAAGCTGTAGGTGGATATTGCCCAGGAGCTGAACTTGAACTTGCTGACCCCAGGACTAGCCCACAGCCAGCAGGCAGGAGAGGGACAAAGCTGAGACTATGACCCAGTTGTCCTGCCCCGTCCGGCACGCATTCCCCATGGCAGGCTGTCTCCCTGCTGGGGGCAAGATGCCATTCCCAGCCTTGGGACTCCTGTCCGCTCACCTTGTAGGCTGTGGTCCATGGGGAAATGCTTGGTCTCTTCAAAAGCCCTGCTCATGACTGGCCCCTTGAGGAGTGCGTGGATGGAGTCCACCTGGGCAGCAGGAAGCTCCGAGTTAGTCTGGCCCCTTCAGCCCTCCAGGGGACATGACCCACAGCCCCTACCCCAGCTCCTGGCTCATCTGTTCTCACCAGGGGTGATGGGAGGACCCCGAGGTCAGGCCAGGGGCGGGGACAAAGGTCCTACCTGGTTAAAGAGATGCTCCAGGCAACCGTGAAGCTTGTCCTGCTTGTCTGACGGGATCCGCATGTCACAGGGCAGCTCATCCCCTGGAAGAAGGAAGAAGCCATGGCCACCAACTATCCCTGTCCTATCCATCCACACCTTCCCAACCTCTTTGCCAAGAAGGCGGTATAGCAACAGAGTTCCAAAACCCCAGGCATATCTGGAGTCTGGCAGACTCAGATCCTGGCTGTGTGACACTGGGCAGATCACCTGCCCTCTCTGAGCTTCAATTTCTTCATCCGCAAAACAGACACCAGGAACTAAAGCGTTACACAATGGCAAGTCATTGTCATTATTCCATTCTGCAAATGAGGAGCCAGAGAGCCAGAGAAAAGGAGCTGGATCTCGAGTCTCCAGATTCATCTCCCAGCTGTTTGAGTTAAATCAGCTCCCACACATAAGCTCCTGCCTAAAACCTCCCCAGGGACACTTTATGTGGCTAAACATCTTACGTGATGAAATATTTATCTGAAGTTTAGCAATATCGTCAATTTTACTCCAGCTTCCTTTTCTTCTGTCGAACTGAAGTATAATTACAATTAAATCTGTAGGCACGGACTAGCTCGGAAAGAGGCCAGAAGGCAGCAGGGATAGTGGGAGCTGGGGAGCCCGGGGCCGGGTGAGCAGGGCAGGAGAGAGGCTTGTCATCGCCCACCCTCTCGGTGCCTTCTGAAATGGGAACCGTGTGGATGTATGACCTAAGCACAAAATAGGTTTTTTTAAAGGCCGTAATCAATGAAACTAAAATAAAAACAAATTCCAGCCCTTCAGGGAAAGCTGCAAGTGCAGTCTAGTCTCATTTATAAACGATTGTTTCTGTCTGTGTGTCCAGCTGGCCATCCACCCACACGTCCATCTGTGCAGAAATACGCGCTCACCAGTCATCTCCAAATACCACCCCTGGTCACTTCTGGGGAATGGGGTGAGACTCTGACTTACTTCCGTGTACTTCTTCCGCACTTTTCTGGGTCATCAGAAATGTTGGTTTGAGCTTGCATCATTTTTAAGGAGAGCGTCAGGTCACCCTACTCGAGTGACAACACTGTCCGACACCCCCGTCCGTCAGCGCATCACGTATGTCTCTACTGTTCCTGGTCTGTGACGTTCATGGAGAACACGGGCTCCATGAGCACCAGGACCTTCGTCTTTCCCTTCACGGCTGAGGTCCCAGCACACAGTGGGTGCTCAAAAAACAGCTGCTGACTACATGATTGAAAGGGAATATGCCACCACTCTACGCGAAGTAGTAGAATAAAAGCGAAATAAGCAAAACAGAATCCCGGTGCGGGGGGCGGCTCTCCGGGAGCACGAGCCACTGCACTCACCAGACCCCATCTCATCACTGCCCAGGTAGGAGCTGTTACTTCTCACGCTGGTGTAGGACAGGACCGAGTCCCGGTTACTGTTACACTCGCTGCAAAGGGGCAGAGAGGAAGGGATGCGTCACCCTTCGGGGCACACTTCCGAGTCCCAGCTCCCAGCTCCCACATTCTCCTGGCCCCTTGACCCCCAGTGCCAGAGACAGGGAGGGCTGTCCGGGTGGGTAAGCTCAGAAAGGACAGGGGATCAAATCTCACAGTTCTTCCCTTCACCTTTTTGACAATTAAGGGAAAAATCGCAGGACCCCAAAATGTAAGAATGGAACTCTCGGACTATGGACAGGAGGCCCCAAGGACACAGAGCGCCCAGTTAGCCAGAGCATCCCAATGTGTTAACACCAAGCCAGAAACACTGACCAGTGGCTCCGTGAAGACAGAAAGAATATGAACAAGGCTTGACTGGGGCGAAGGGTTTTCTCATCCCATGTGGCCAGTTCTGTGTTTTCTGAAGCACCCTGTAAGATTCTATTTTATACACTATAGTCGAACGTTACATAACCTTTCACTGGAGACCACAAGGCTTGTTTACTCGAGGCAAGAAATTCGATTTATCCGCTATATAGTTTACGATGGGAAACTGAGTTTTTAGTGTTATTTAACCCACTAATTAGGACTTTGCTGATCTGGTTATAATTAACCCAACCAGCAAGAAAACAATTCAGAATCTCTCAGAGTTAGAAGGGGGAAAAAACACTCTTTTCCTCCCTGCATCAAGTAAAAATAAATGGTATTCGTTTTAGGAACCATATGTCTTATGTTGAGTTTTAAAACACACCAAAGACTTTGACCTTTTCTTTGCCCTCATTACACGAACAAGTGCAGGTGGGTAGGGGCCACAGGGGACCACAGGGGACCACAAGGGACCAGGCCCTGCAACGCTGGCCTCAGGGAAGGAGATGCCAAAGGGAGCATCTGGGATGTGCTTTGGGATGTGGTCAGAGACTCTCCCAGAACCAAATGGTTTAGAACACTGCTCCGTCCCACTGTTTTCTAGGAAATGTCCCACTGATTCCGACTTCCAATGGACCAGTGTCCTCAACTCTCCCCCAGCCATCCACATCCAACCCCACAGGATCCACACGTGATGACCTCACCTGTAGGAGTCACGGTAGCTCATGGTGTCATGGCCCGAGTCCTCCTGTTCCTCCTCAGACACCTTGAAACACACCTTCTTGATGCCCCCGTGGTCGGCCCTGTCCATCTCGCTCTCGTCACTGACCAGCGGGGGGGATGAGGCCTCTTCTGCTAAGGGGGGATCACAGGACCCACCAGAGGTGGGCTCCGTGATGGTGGACAGCAACCTGTGGGACCAAAGAGTGTCAGCTTAAAGGCACAGGCCCCCAGCTTCATTCTCTTCCAGGAAGGTCTCAGATAAAGCCCTGACCTCGGGCCTGGCCTCTGACCCAAAAGACAGGGAGCCATCAAATGCTTCCTATCCCTTCCCTGAAAATGCGGCCAGCAACTCGGCAGATACACGTACACCGTCCCTCCTGTAGGGGGCATACGTAGGGGGCAGGAGGTTTATTTCAGGGGAAGCCACAGGAGGCTCAAAAGCAAATCTCTTCAGCTTTGTAGGCCCTCACAGTCCGCTACTACTCAACTCCTCCACGATGCTGCTGTGGTGGGAAAGCATCACAGACGAGATATAAACAAATGGGCATGGCTATGTTCCAATAAAACTTTATTAAAAAAACAAGCAGTGGGCTGAGCTGGACTTGGCCCACAGGTCATAGTTTGTCTGTCCCTTGCCCAGAATATAATGGTTAAGCGCACAGGGTTTTAAGACAGGCCCCAGATTCAAATCACAATTCAAATCTACCATTTCCTAGCTTAGAGACCTAAAGCAACTATTTAACCTCTCTGAGGCTGAGTTCCTTTAGCTGCGAAATGCAGTCATACCAGTAACTGTGTCCTAGGCAGCTGTCAAGATTAAGGGACTAAGGGGCGCCTGGGTGGCTCAGTGGGTTAAGCCTCTGCCTTCGGCTTAGATCATGGTCCCGGGGTCCTGGGATCGAACCCAGCATTGAGCCCTGCATCGGACTCTCTGCTCAGCAGGGAGCCTGCATCCCCCCCACCGCCTGCCTCTCTGCCTACCTGTGACCTGTCAAATAAATAAAATCTTTAAAAAAAAAAAAAAAGGATTAAGGGACTTAAAATGTAAAATGTACAATGTTCAGAAAAGCATCTGGTGCCTTGCAGGTGGCCATCGGACCCCAGCTGACCTCTCCCACCTCCCCTCAGTGGGCTCCGTGTTAGCATTTGCCCCACCCTACAGGTGAGGCTCAGACAGGCGAAGAGCCTCGGTCGCACGGCTCTCACCTCCAGAACCTACATTATTTTTCCTTTTTCATGGACAATTTCCAACTCCCACAAAAGTAGAAGGAACAGCATGAGAAGCCCCAGGGACCGAGCAGGCCACTGCAGCCCTGGCAATTCAGGGCCCACCTCTGTCTCCTCACTTGTTCCCTCTGCTGGAACATTTTACCTCTGTGGGAGTATTTAAGACGATTCTAAGATAAGATTCTAAGATATCTAAGAACATAGCCATGCCCATGTAATTTCCCCCATAACGACTTCCACGTGCGTCTCTAGCACATAAGGACTTTCTTTTAAAGCAACGTTTTTCACTGTCACCCCACCCCCACTCCCCAGAAACGTTTAGCAATTTAGCACATTTCCTGTGAGGCAAACATTTAGCAATGCCCAGAAACGTTTCTATTTGTCACAATTGATGGGGGGGGGGGCACTTCTGGGCTCTGGTGAGTAGAGGCCCACAGGGCCACTAAATGTCTCATAGCACACGGGACGGCCCCACAGCAGAGAATGACCCAGCCCGGAATGCCAGTAGTGTCAGGCCCAGACCGCTATCACCACACCTAACAAAGTCAGTAAATCCCCAACACCATCTTGTACGCCCACCCACATTCAAACATCCCCGACAGTCTCCAAGGTGTCTTTTCACAGACGGTGTGTTGAAAACAGAATCTTGACCAGGCCCAGATGCCGTACGTGGCTGATGTGTGTCTCAAGTCTCTCTTCTTCCTCCCTGTACCTGCCCCCCACCCACCCCCACTTGTGTGTTAAAGAGAACTGGGTCACTTGTCTTCTAGAATCACCCACCCTACGGATTTGGCCACCTGCCTTCCCAGAGTACCACTTCAGCATCCTCTATCCCCCACATCCCGTCGCTGAGTAGTTAGACCCAGACTCTGGCCGGAGGACGCGCATTTCCGCTGTGTGTCCTGTGGCATGACACCAAGAAGGACACGTCCAGCCGTCTCTCCTTCTGTAAAGAAAGTTCCCTCCAAACCTTTCTCCAAATAGCATCAGCATCTCCTAGTGACTGCTGCCCACATCCATTATTTGTTTAGAGCAATGGTTCTCCGTCGGGGGTCGGGGGGGGGGGGGGGACTCTACCCACCCCCACCGCCCCGCCGCCCCGCCCAGGGAGCATTTGGCAACGTCTGAGGACATTTCCGGCTGTCACAACCTTGGACTGGGGAGCTACAGCATCTCGCGGATAGAGACCAGGGGCATCACTAAGTCACCTATGAGGTACCCCCACATTGCCCCCCCACTACACAGGGTTATTCTACCCAAAACGTTGGTATTGCTGAGGCTGGCAAATGCCAACCCTCCCACTCCCTCCCCCGTTCCCTCTGGGGCCAGGCGCACCTGTTGATCTGGGTGACATACTGTTTCATCTCCTTCAAGGCCACGTCCAGTTTGGTGAAGAGCTGCCGGTAGGCTCCCTGGATCTCACGGTCCTCCTGCTTGAGTAGGAAGCTCAGGCCCCGGTCGTCCTGGCTAGCAGTTTCATTGGCAGACCCAAAGCCGCTGTCATTGAGGCCCTGCTGTTGGAGGTCCCCGTCCACAGCAGGCAGGCACTTCCAGGATGGGGCAGCCATGGTGGTGATACAGTGCTGGGTGTAGGACATGGGGTTCAGGTGACCTACAGCGGGGGGCGAGGGGGAGCTCATTTGGAAACAGCCTCTAGACACCCATAAACACCTTAGAAATATACAAACCTATTCCATGGATCCCAATGAGTGAGAAAAACTTCTATTAAATATTCTTTTAATCGACTACATAACTTGGAAAGGAAAGTTTCAGTTTGGTGCCAAGATGCTTTTAACCACCATGAAGCTTTTCCTGACTGGAACACAGACATGATGGCTGGTACTCCAGCAGCCGTTTTACATCATAAGGCATCCTTCAGGAAGGAAGCCACCTCTAGAGATGGTGGGCCAGAAGGAACCTGGATCCCTGATGGCTAACTGGGGAGCCACCATTCTAGTCCTGGACTGCTGGTCTCTGGACATGTTTCCACAGACCTGAACACAACATCTAACAGACACACGCAGTTACCTTGCTCGGGGTCAAGGCCGATGAGGGAGGGTTTACGACCAAAACGGATACTGAAGGACCTGCCAACTGAGGGAGTGGTCTTGGGGTAGGACACTTCCATGAGGTTGACGTGGCAATTGGTGGGGCAGAAGTCCAGGCTGCACAGCGGATGGGGTTCCGGGGATGCTTGTTTGAACGGTGGGCTGACCCTGCTCTTCAGCTGGGCTGCAAACTGAGAAAGGTGGGAGATATGGGGTCATGATTCAGGGGTCTGGGAATTCCAGCCCACCTCGAGCACCCACTTCACCCTAGTCTAGGCCAGACATTCCAAAACTGCACAAAATGCCAATAGCTTCAAATGGAAAAGTGAATTCCCCTACTGCCTTTCACTGCATCCAGATTTCAGGAAAGGTGTGGGGAAATCCGAGGCCTCTAAGTACCTACTCACATTAATTTCTTCACCTCAGCTGCCCTGAGCTATCCTTGAAGAACCATATCTTCCCACCCACAGTCCATGAGGTGTAGGTAAGGCTAGCCTTCCCATCCCTGCAGTGATTGGTACAGGGCTAGACAAGGGACCCAAGCCAAGCCAATAAGAGTTCCCACTGAGTTCCTTTCCTACTGGGGTTGCTAAGGCTAGAACTACTGGGAAGCATTTTGTCACCATGTGAGAAGGGCCTGCCTGAAGGCAAAGCCAGAGGAAACCAAAAGCATGAGAAAGAGAGAGGCCAACTTCTTGTGATGGTGTGGGGCTGTTTGAGCACCTGGATACAACCATGCCTGAAGTTCACCTCTGGACTTTTCAGTAACATAAACCAATAAATACTCCTGTTTGTTTAACCTACGTTGGGTTGGATTTTGACATTTACAACCAAAACAGCCCAGGCTGAGACCCTCTGGGGTACAGGTACCTCCTGGTAGCAGGCAATCCTCTGGCCGATGCTCTCCAGCTTGGTGTCACAGATGTTGCGGAACTCATATTGGCACATGGTCTTGATGTTGTTGTTCAGGGCCATGAGCCGCCCACAGTTCTGCACAAAGACACTATCATCGGCAGCAAAGGCCTTAAGGATCTGCAGAAATACGAACCACCACTGAGCACACACTGTGCACCAAGGAGGATCTTAAGCAGTTTCTCCATAGTGATCCCTGTAGGCTTGTAACAGCCCCATGAGAGGGGGTCTGCTACCGGCCCATTTTGCAGATAAATAAGCTGAGGCTAAAGAGAAAAGGGGAAAAAAGCGACTCTCCTAAATCCCACAGCTACCAAGTAGTGGGGTGGCAACTAGACTTCAGGGCTCCAGGCTAAGTTTGAGGAAATGAAAATGAGGTGCCCCACCCCCCAGGGCAGGGCAGCACCCAGCAAGACCTTGGCAGCAAGTCCGAAGCAGCCACGGGGCTCCACGATCTTCTCCAGCACGTGGCACTTGACGCCTGCGGTGCTCACATACTCATACACCACGCCATGCTCCAAGTGTACGTTGTCCACGGTCAAGGTGACCACAGGGCTGTCTTCATGCAGGCTCAGCTGGGGCCCCAGGGACATCAGGGGGAAGGCTGGAAGCCAAAGGGACAGGCAGCCATGAGGAGGGGGCACCACTCCCCAGCCAGCCTGCCCCCCAACCCAGCACCGCAGTGGCTCACGTGGGACACGTGGGGAGAAGCCTGTGCTACAGCTCTGCCCATTCTGGCCAGCCCACTCTCGCTCACCCCTTGTCCTCGATTTTCCTTCTAGGAATCCACCTTTGTGCCCCATTCCCAGTCTCTGTGGCTCAGAAGAAGGAAACCCTAACCACACCCTTCAGTCATGGTGACTGTTTCAGGAACAAGCACGTGACCCGAGCCAGGCCAATGAGGGTAAAGTCTGGGACTTTCCTTGGATCTACAAAGAGAACTGGACATTCCCTTTTTCAATGGGATTCCAAGCCGCTGGAACCACTGCATGAAGAACACACAGAAGGAGCACAGGCGAGAACTGGACCAAAAGAGAGACTTTTCCCAAGACTATATACGTAGAACTGGATGGAGCCAGACCTGAAGCTGGATTAACCCTACTCACTGTTTAGTTGGCTAAGCCACTGTTTTTTATGTAGCCCAGTTTCAGTTCTGATTAATGTGGGCCCACAGAGTCTAAGTGATTCCTCAGAGGCCATACACCTAGGAAGTGACATAGCTAGAAAATGAAGTGGGCACTTTACTGGACTGAACTGCTTTCCCTTATACCCGCTCCAAAGAGCACCTCTCAACACACCCACCAGGACGGACTTCCCCCCTCACATCCATACTGTGTCGCTGCCTGCCAGCTTTTCTGTTCCCAGTCTGTTCCCCCTCATGTCAGCACCACAAGGACAGAAATCCTGTCCACCTTGGAGCCAGACTGAAGGAACAAGCATGTGACCCGAGCCAGGACAGTGAGAGTCAAGTCTGGGACTTCTGTTGGATCTATGAGGAGGAGACAGACTCTTTTTCAACTGCAGATTCCAAGTTGCTAGACCCACCGGCAGAACACAGCACGTGAAAGAGAGACCAATATTTTTATGGACCCCCAGCTCCTAGAACAGGGCCTGGCATACAGCAGGTGCTTCTCCTTGCTGAACAGAAGACTAGAAACAGCCAGCTCCTCTCGGCATACTTGACTGTCATTATCGGGGTCCCCCATGTGCTGGGGAAGAAGCCCCACAGCCCTTGCCTCTCAGAGGGCATAAAAGCAGGCTCAGCCTCTCCTCCCCCCATCAGCCTGTCCCCTTCAGGACCCCTCTGCTGGGCTGTGTGCTTCAGCAGGAAGGGGATGGCTCCCCAAACAACCCCCTAAACCCCGTCCTTCACTGACCCTGAATGTACCAGCAAGGAGCCCACAGATGTCAGAGGCAGAGGCAGCCAGAGCCCCTCCTCTTTCCATAGCCTCTGCCTCCACCTCCAGCCCAGTGGAAATACAGGGCAGGATCCAGAGAAGCATCCGGCAAAAACAGGCTACTGTTCAAACGACACATTCACTGAGTGCGACTATGTGCCAGGCACAGTTCTGGGCTCCGAGGTTCCAGCAAGGAAGAAAACAAACAAAACCCTGCCCTCGTGGGTTTTATGCGCTAGTGGGGAAAACAACAGACAAACAGCTGTATGATATGTTAACCATACTTGCAGTGAAGAAAATAAAACAGGATGAGGAGACACTGAGGAAAAGAAAGGGCTTAACCAGGGTGCTCAGGGGGCCTCCCTGATGAGGTGACATTTGAGCAGAGAGCTGAGTGAGATGAAGAGCATGAGGTAAGAAGTACTCTGGAGGAGACCATTTGAGGCAGGCGGGACTGCCAAGTGCAAAGGCCCTGGGGCAGGAAGCCATTTGGTATTTGAGAGCAAGAGACTGGAGTGGATAGAGCAGAGAGTACAAGACGAAAAGTGCTGGGAGGTACGGCTGGAGAGCCAGGCTGGGGCTGGAAGACCATGAAGGGGAGGACTCGGTCTTTGCCTGGAGCAGGGTGGGAGCCACTGGAAGATTCTGTTCTGCTTTTTTTTTTTTTTTTTTTTTTTGAGAAAAAGCCTATAGGAAGAAGAAGTAAGGCAGGAGAGGGAGAAGAGTGAGCAGGCTCGTGCAGGTGTCCTGGTAAGAAATGATGGTGGCTTAGGCCAGGCAGTGATGGAGGGGGTGGGAAGTGGTCAGATTCTGGATGCAGGACGAAGGTAGGGCAACAGGTGTGCTCCTGGGATCAAGGTGCAAGGTGAGAGGAGAGAGAGAACAGTTAAGACATACTCTGGGGTTTGGGGCCTAAGAATCTGGGAAGGATGGAGCAGGGACTTACAGGAGGACCGGGTTTTGTGGGGGGGGTGGGGGATTTCAATTTGTGCCATGCTCTGTGTGTCGTGCCTGATGGGGGAAGGGACCACGTCCCCAGGAATGCAGGCAGCTTCTAGAAGCTGTAACAGGCAAGTACATGGAGTCTCCCCTCGAGCCCCAGAAAGGAACAGAGCTCCGCGGGCACCTGGCAGGTGGCCCAGCAAGACTCAGTGTGGACGTCTGGCCTCCAGTGCTGTGGGGTTATGAATGTGTGTGTGTGGCTCAGTGTTACAGCGGCGAGCAGACAGGAACACAGAGCTGACAGCACCACCATGGCCTGGCCAGGAGCAGGGGGAAGCATGGACACAGAAGAGGACAGTCCCCGCTGGAGTCTCGGCCATGCGGCCCACCTGTCCCATTACCTGAATCAGACTGCGGGTCCTCATCGGAGGCCTCCTGGCTGGCTTGGGCCTCCTGGGCATCCTCATGGGTGTGGTAGACCCACTGGTACAGACCCTACCGGAAGGGCAGAGTAAGAGGCTGCTGTGACCCCAGGAGCCCCAGGAGGAGCTTCCAGCCTGCTGGTGACACCACCTTTGGGAGTCCTCCGAGACTTCGCTCTGGAACCCTCCTAAGGGACCTCCAGTCATGCTCAGCCCTCAACCTCTAGAGTCTATGCTCCACAGAGAAGCCAGGGCAATGGGAGCCTCTGAAAACAGAGGTCAGACCCATGGTAGCAGAACCCCCGTCTCTCCCGCAGCACCATGGCCCACAGACATGCCAGGCACATAGCAAGTGTTCAATTAACGCTTGCTAGATGAACCAGTGAAGGCCTGCCACCCTCCCCAGGACCCCGGCTCCCACCCCAACTAGAACCTCAACTTTTACCATCAACTCTCTGCCCAATGTGCCTATGCAGTAAGAGAGGAGGGTCTTATCACACCCATGTCACAGTCGTGACCATCGAGACCATGAGGTGTCACGGCCCAGCTCCTCCAGCTCAGGGAGATAGAACGGGCAAGACCCTGAGCCCAGCTCAGCTCTGCACAGTAGGCAGCCTAGCCCAACCCACCCCAAACACTGTGCTGCCTTCAGGCTTCTCCACAAAGAAAGAGGTGGCCCTCAGCCCCCTGCCCCACAAAGCAGGGCTCCCCCGATCCCCTCGGCTGCTGGCTGGCTCACCAGGGCCTCTTCTTGGTGGTTCCGGAATGCCTGGAAGTGCTCTAGGACCTCCTGTGCGCCATCGCTCACCACGTTGTTGCCATTGACTTTGAGGATGCACTGGCCAGCACAGAGCCCTGCGGCCGCAGCCTCGGAGCCTAAGGGGACAGGAGTGTGTGAGGGTGGATGCAAGGCAGAGAGCCTGGGGCAGTGGCAGGCAAGGGCAAGTAACCAGATGAACACTGTCCCCACCCCACACACCGCCCCAACACCCCAAACACACCCCAGACATTCCACCCCCATTCCTCCTGCCTTCAAGCCACTCTCCACCCCACTCCAATAGGCAGGACAGGGACTGGCATTCCCATTTCGCAGAGGAGAGAACTGAGGCTCAGAGAAGTAGCTGTGAGCCCGAGGTCAACACAGTAAGGAAGGCTAGATGTGAACCTGGTACATTCCTCTCTCAAGCTTCATCACCTCTAAAATCCCTCAACAACCTGTGATACCATGACAGGATCAGCCCCATTTTGCAGACAGGGAAACAAAGGTGTAGGGAGGCAGTGACTCTCTCAGGGTCACTTGGTGAAGAGAAGCCAGGATCCGAACCCAGGTCTACCAGACTTCAAGTGCATGCTTTTCCAGCCATACCACAACTCCCAAACTACAGGTCTTGGCCCCCAGGGCTTTATGTGGTTAATATGAAGAGTCTGGAAATACAAAATGAATGCCAAGCCCCATCTGTGCCTGGGAGAAGATTGGGCCTATTTGGTGTGATGGTGACAAGTACCACCTGGACCCAGGGGCTGGCATTCAAAACCTGGCTCTGCCACTGACCAACTGTGTGACCTCTGGCACGCTCCCCAACCTCTCTGTGTCTTGGTCTCCTCAACTGTCAACGGAGGACACTAATAATATGTACTCATCGGGTTCTCAAGAGATTCGGGGAGTTAAAAGTGTAAAGCATTTAGCTCCAGGCCCCGCTCTTAGTAAGTGCTCAAGAAATATTAGCTGTTTTACTATTTTAGCCTGGTTCACCCACAAACACCTGTTCTTCTCTTGCAGCTGCTACAAGACCAACATTTGGGGCCACGTGAGTCTCTTCTATGCCCCCATCCATGCAGGCTCTGGATGCCAGCCTCCCTGGTCTCTACCCGTGAGAGCCCAGCAGGACCCCCACCCCTTGTTCTGACAACCAAAGAGTCATCACGGAGCACCAGACACCCACTGCAGGGTGAAAGTGCCCTGTGATCAAGAACTGTTGCTTTAAAGAAAAAAGAAAAACCCACTTTAAAATACTTAACAGAGGGGCGCCTGGGTGTCTCAGTGGGTTAGAGCCCCTGTCTTCAGCTCAGGTCATGATTCGGATCAAGCCCCACATCGGGCTCTCTGTTCAGTGGGGAGCCTGCTTCCCCCCTCTCTCTGCCTGCCTCTCTATTTGTGATCTCTGTCAAATAAATAAATAAAATCTTTTAAAAAGAAAATAAAATAGGGGCACCTGAGTGGCTCAGTGGGTTAATCCTCTGCCTTCGGCTCAGGTCCTGATCCCAGGGTCCTGGGATCGAGCCCCGCATCATGCTCTCTGCTCAGCAGGGAGCCTGCTTTCCCCTCTCTCTCTGCCTGCCTACTTGTGATCTCTCTCTGTGTCAAATAAATAAATAAATAAATAATCTTTAAAAAATAATAATAATAAAATAAAATAGTTAACAGAAGGGCGCCTGGGTGGTTCAGTCATTAAGTGTTTGCCTGGGATCAAGCCCCGCATTGGGCTCCCTGCTCAGCGGGAAACCAGCTCCTCCCTCTCCCTCTGCAGCTCCCCCTGCTTGTTCCCTCCCTATGTCTCTTTCTGTCAAATAAATAATAAAATCTTTTAAAATATAAAATAAAATAGTTAACAGACTCTTGGTAGCTTTCTGCCGTGATATACATTTTCTTTCATCAACTCGTGTTACAAGTACAACTATGACCATGAAAGTGGACAGTTCATGTTTCAACTTAAAAAGTGAGGTCCTCAGCGGCACCTGGGTGGCTCAGTGGGTTAAGCCTCTGCCTTCGGCTCGGGTCCTGGGATCAAGCCCCACATCGGGCTCTCTGCTCAGCGGGGAGCCTGCTTCACCCTCTCTCTCTGCATGCCTCTCTGCCTACTTGCGATCTCTCTCTGTCAAATAAATAAAATCTAAAACAATAAAATAAAAGAGCGGCCCTCAGATATGAAGAGGGTTCAGAGCTATGTGGTCTTGTCTCCCGGAGGGAGTGACCCTCTAAGCATCATGCAAGAGGGAGGCAGCACGAGAGCAGGCTGACTATTGGCCCTCGGGCTGGATCAGACCACAGAAGTGTGGCCAAAATTCCCACTTCTGGCTTCCTTTAAAAACTCATTCCTACCTGGTCATAATGAGCTTGAGCTGAGGGAAAACGAACCCCTTTGAAAGTGAACACGTCTTTTCTCCCTTGCCATAGTCCCCACCGTTCCCTATGTGTTCCCCTCAGCTGTCTGAGCCCCTCTCAGTCTGCTGGGCTTACCTCTGCCCACAGCATAGACACACGGCGGGGCAGCTCCGCGGATCTGGAAGCACAGAGCCTCTGGATGGTCAGGAACTTTGATGATCCTGCGCCGGGTAGAAGCAGCAGTAAGAGAAAGCAGCATTTCACCTAGGAGCCCAGGGGACCACCCGGGGAGCCCTTTCCTCCCAGACTTTGGGGAAATCCAGCCCAAAGAAGTAGCAATGCCAGTCTCTGAGCACCCAAAAAGACAAACAAACCTCACTTAACCGGAACCCATACCTCCTGGCATCTTTAATGACTCAGAACCACCCGTCCTGCCCTTGGAGACTGAATCCACACACAGAAATCCCAGGTCACCCTCCTAATGCCTTCTCTGTCACCCTCTCAGTGAGAGGGGGCCCCCGGGTGTTCAAACCAGCCCCTCGGGCAGTGAATATTTTGTTCAACAATCACAGATGGAGAGAGTGAGAAGTGACCCAGAACATCTTGGTGCTGACTCCAGAAAAAAGCCGAGTGTCCCCTAGAGAACACAGTTCGAAAGGCCAGGTCTGGGCCATTCCGCAAGTGGGAGGCCAGAGCAGAGTGAGCAGCGCCCGCCCGAGGCTGTGCAGTGGGTGACGCTGTCCCAGCAGCTTCAATGCAGCTACGTGCTTCCCCATCAAGGGCGTGCACCCCACGGTGGGGCTCTGGATCATCCTCCTATCCCCACCTGCCAGATAAAACCATCTCGGGAGCCTGTTCTCGAACGTGAGGCACTTCCAGAACTTGACGCAGGCACATTCCCCTGGGTGATTTCTGCCACTTCCACATACCAAACTATCAATCATCTTCCCTAAATTGGCTCGCCTTTCTCACTAAAAGAATCACAGTTAAAACTTTCCATCACTCCCCTCAATAGGAAACCGGGAGCATCTGCCTTAAATAGAAGAGAGAAATAAAACCCAAATGCACAACTTCTAAAATAGAAAATGCTTCTCCCTGCACCTATATCTGGCATCGACCGCTTCTCACCACCTCCATGGCCGCCACACAGCCTCCTCGCCACTTCCCTACTTCTACCTTTGCCCCTGACAAGCTAGTCTCCACCTGCAGCGGGGGGATTCTTCCCAGAACCTGTGTCACATCATGCCTTGCCTCTGCTCAGAACCTTCCGGTGGCTCCATGGTCCTTACCGTGGGCACAAAGTCCTACAAGGCCTGGCCTCCCTTGTCTGGTTGACCTCATTACCTACCCTTCCCTCTCTCTCACTCTGCTCCACCCCATCAGCCCCTTCACTGTTCCTCAAAGATACAAGCCATGGTTCCACCCCAGGACATTTGCACTGGCTGTCTCCTCTGCCCGGAACACTCTTCCTCCCCTTGACTCCCTCCCTTCCCTTCTCGGTTTTCACCTCAGTTCACCACGGCATCTCCCTGGCTGCCATCCCTCTACACAGGCTCTCTTCTTTCCCAGCTGGAGAGACTGGCCCAGGCTTACTACTACCTGGTTTACTACGTCTCTCACTTCTCTGTTGTTTTTTTGTGTGTCTCCTGCCCCACCTCGACTGAGAGGTATGAAGGATAGGAATGTGTCCATCCAGACATGCCTGCATCCCCAGGGCCCGGAACGCCACTCAGCACATAGTAGGTGCTGACATCTCCTTAATGGATCTCCTTAATGGATGAAAGTAGCAGCCTCGTGTCACATGCCCTAGAATGGGCTCCATCCACAGGGAACCAGGACAGCTCAGGCCCCCACCATCACCCCCGGCAACCCGGGCAACTCCTTAGGCCAAGAGGAGGATGGGCCAGACACCCCATCATGGCGACACTCACTCTTTGGCCTTGGTGGCTACCAGGAGGCGCAGTGGGCGGCGGGAGCAGAAAGACTGGTTGAGGATGGACTCCACCTCCGCAAAGGGCCTCAGGAACACGAGATCCTCGTTGATGGAGTAGATCTTCCTCCCCACCTGCAGGCCGGCCATCTTGGCGGAGGAGACACGCACACCAGGTCACTAGCCTCCCTTCCTCCTCACCTCGGAGCCCCGGCTGTGTTCCCGCAGCACACAGCCAGCCCAGGGGCCGAGCACACCCCGAGTGAGCCCCTCAGGGCAACATCGCTCCCCGCTGTGGTGAGCAATTAAGAAACCTGCTTTTGTCCTGCGCCTCCCCACAGGGCCACGAGGGGAGCCGGTGGAGGACAGGCTGGGAGACCAGCCTGAGCAGGGGGCTCACTCGCGGCTCCCCCTAGAGAGCGCAGGGGAGCCCACCCTGGCCTGAGCGTGCCCACGGGACCACGAGCAGGGAGGAACCACGGACACTGCGGGTGGCCCCCCGGGAGGCCTCACCTCGGCCAGCGAGCCCCGCTGGACTGACTTCACCACCACAGCCTTGTTCTTCTCCTCGATGTCAAAGCCATAGTCCTCCTCCTGGGGCAGGATCTGAGGGCCCAATGCAGGAGAGACCTGGTGAGACGCTGAGGGGGGCCAGCAGCCAGCGCCCCCCTCGGTCCCCACGAGACCGTGATCCTACCAGCTCCGCGTGCCCCAGCCCTCCAGGGACTAGGGGTGCACGACGGCATAAACTTAAATACAAAGAACACCCAGTAGACAGTAGGTACTCAATACATACCTGTCCAGGGAGGACACACCACCTAGCTTGCGGCTCAGCCTGGGGCTGATCGCGTCCTTTTTACTTTTCACTCTTGTCTCCTCTTTCTCCTCCCAACCCAAGCACCGAGTCTGCTCCATTATACACCACTGTCCCCCCATCTGTAGGCAAACTGTATGTGCTCAGTAACAATCCGCTGGCTTAATGAATAGAACAGATCCAATGGTGTCCGGCCACCAAGAACTTGGGGACAGGAAAGGAGTTTCGGGAGGAGCAGTCCTTCCCGCTGCAGGGTGGCAGGCAGGTTGGGAAGTTTGGGGGTTCTGTGGGCAGGGGGAATGCCAGAGAAATGCATTTATTTGTTCAACAAATATTTGCTGAGCTGCTGCCTGTGATACGAGCCAGGTGCTTTACAGGGCACCGGAAATAGTGCTAGACAAGACATACAGTCCCTGCCCTGCTGCAGCCGACCATCTAGTGGGGAGGACAGACTACAGAAAAATGAGCGAGGAAATACAAAATGTGATGCAGGCAGTGTATACAGTCTGAGTTCAAATAAAGCCCTTAAAGGGACAGACTGGTGTGGCGGGGGTCCCAGAGGAGGAGTTATCTGAGCTGAGACCTGAATGAAATGAGGAACAGAACTTTATGAAA
Source organism: Mellivora capensis (assembly GCA_004024625.1). Lineage (NCBI taxonomy): Eukaryota > Metazoa > Chordata > Mammalia > Carnivora > Mustelidae > Mellivora > Mellivora capensis. The sequence goes on along the minus strand of PISX010003623.1, from coordinate 74,898 downwards.
CTGGAAAAAGTGTTCCGGGCACAGGGCACAGCACGTGCAAAGGCCCTGAGTCAGGCCCATAGTACTCGAGGATAAGACAGGAGATTAGAGTGACTGGGGTCGAGTGAAGGAGGGGAGAACACAGGAGATGAAGCTGGAGAGGTAGGGAGAATCTTATAGACCATGATGAGAGACTGAATTTCATCCCAAGTGTGATAGGGAGCACGGGTGGGCTATATAGTGGGAGAAATGGGAATCTCCAAATTTACGGGACCCCTGTAAGCATCACATGAGAGGAGTTAATGGTGCCGTCTTCCTATGAGTCGGACATCAGCCCCAACTCTGGCAGGATCTAAGATCTAAGATCTTAGATCCAAGATCTCCTGTGGCAGGAGATCTAAGCTGCTGAGCCTCCCTTTCGCCACCTCCTGTGGACCAGGCATGAAGGCAGAGGCTGCTGGTCACCAGAAGGCAGAGAAACAGGACTTGGAGGGCTAGGCTGGACAGATAGCTGGGCGGGCTGGTAAACGTTCCCCTCAGCTTAAGGGCATTTACAGCAACTGCACACAGACAGGGCACCGCCGCCAGACCTAAGGCTTTGCAAAGGATCTGGGATGAGTCATTTCAGGGGCCAACCTCTCCACACAACGCTAAGCTGGGACGTGGGGTGGACGGGGGGCAGATGGGGGAAGAAGGAAAGGAAAAGAAAGGGAGCCAGCAAGCCTGATCTCTCCATAAAGAAGGTAGTCTTGGCCCATGAAGTGTAGAAGCCCCATCCCCAGGTGCTCCATGTTGAGCCCAACTTTTCTAGCTGTAATCGGCAGGTCACCCCGCTCCCGGGCTGCAGCCAGGCCCAGGGAGGCAGAGGTAGCCCTTGTCCTCTGCTCCTACCAGCAGGCGCTTGGCCAGGATGTTCTCCACCAGCTTGAAGTCGTTGCGAAGCTGTTTGTTCTTGCTGCTGGTTCCCTCCATCTCCTCGTCTGCGTGGAAGCGGAAGTACTGGGACTCATCCTTGAACTCACTCTTCTCCAGCACTGCAAACCCACAGACGCGCAGCACGCGGTCAGGCTCAGAGGGAAGGCTCAGCAGCAACTGCCAACTGGCAGCCACAGGCCAGAGCCAACCCCGAAACAAGTTTCCTTTGGCAAGCATGGTGTTTTATTAAAGGGAATCATGTGCCGACCCTGACGGGTGAGGATACTTTGCACAGTTGTCCGGCTTTCTGACTTCTCTTGAAAAAGTCTGAACTTGCCCCACCTGCTATAAAAGACATATTACAAAGCCGCAGGAACAAAAACAGTGTGGAATTATGGCAGAAACAGATAAAGAGCCGGGGAAGAAAACGGAAATCACATAAGAGGACCGTGTGTTTATGGGAACTTAGCCTATGATAATGATGATCACAGGGAGGACTACACAGCACGCAGGGAAAACTGACTCACTGGGGGGAGAAAAATAAAATTGGATTCCCTACCTCAAACCATATAGCACAATAAATTCCTGATGGATTAAAGACCTAAATATGATCAGGGAAACTAACGCTCACCAAACAAAATGCAAAATATCTTTGTCCTAGGGCAGAAAAAGATTTCATACATGACCCCCCCCTCAAAAAACAGTATCATGAATTTAAGGGCTTCAGTTCAATAACAAGACTGTAGGCAAATGGCAGATTCAAAAAAAAAAAAAAACAAACTATAATGTCTAAAGCCAACAAGGAATAAATATCTAGAACATAAAACAAATACCAACAAATCCGCCAGAGGCAGCTGGGAAACCTTGAGGAGACACTTCAGAAGGAGGATTAGCAAGCTCACGCCCTATAAGCCAGAGCCCGCCCACTCCCTCTTTTTATGAATAAAGTTTTATTAAAACACAACCACATCTATTTATTTGCTTATTGTCTGGGGCTGCTTTCATCCCACAGTGACCCACAGAGCAGACTGTGAAAGGCTGTATGGCCCACAAAGCCTACAATATTTACTATTTGGGCCTTGACAGGAGAAGTTTTCTGACCTCTGTTTTAGAAGGTGGGAAAGTAGATACAAATAACCAGTCACAACCAGCATGTGGTCTGGGCCCTGTGGGTTAGAATTTAACTAAATCTCTTCCAGTGCTGGGCACGGCAGGGATACAGGCTTAGGTTCGGTTACTCCTCAGACGAGGATGGACCGGCCGCACCCATTTTACAGGTAGGGAGACTAAGGCCCAGAGAAGCTAAAAGAACTGCACAAGGTCACAGAGCAGGCAGGACGGGGGCAGGGGAGAATTGCAGCAAGGGGGAAATCCAGGATCGGTGGGGGAAAGGCAGTGTTTGGAGTCATGAAAGAAGGAAAACCAGCTGCCTGAGGTTCGAGATGTCCCCACCATCCCTGAAGACAGAGGCTGTCTACAGATTTGGTGACTACATGAAGAGCAGCAGGAGGCAATCCTTTCTTTCTCCTCTCCCAGGGCCTCGAGCTGTTTGCGTCTTCCTCCCATCACCCCCACTACCTCTTTGGAGAAAACAGACACGCAAATTGCTGTTTTGCCCAGAACAGGGGAGCCAGGCCCCAGGGGCCGGCTGGCTTCCCATCCACTATAAACACGAGGCGGACAGACTCTGGGAGTGGGAGGAGGAAGCACAATGTTGTGTCTTGGCTGAAATGTCTGGGGAAAGAGCTGGAATCCCCGAGTCCAGGACCACAGCCAGGTGAGGTCCCATCACCCACTGACACAGGTTTCCCTCAAGGCCACCGGCCAGGCTCAGACCCCTGCCAGCCCCTGCCCGACCTCACATCCTCTGGGCCTCTCTGAGCCTCCACGTGCTCATCTGTGGGGACCCTGAGAGTACCAGCTTCCAGAGGGATGGAGGATGAGATGGTGAGCTTCAGCTTCCCCATATGTACTTAAAGACTTCAGGGCCCAGGGGTTCAGGTCAGACGCCGCAGGAGGGCCCGCTCAGGCCCCACCACCGCCCTCTGCTCTGCTCCCTAACCTGCATTTTGCAGCAGCCACAACCCTGGGATTTGGCCCTTTCCTATTTTAGCTTATTTCTGAGTTCGTGGCAGGGAACCGGGGAGCACGGGCTACGCCCTGCAGTTTCTGTCCCTGAAGGGCCCCGAGGGTGTTGGCACTGCCTGGGAGTCACCCTCCCCCACCCCTCCACCCGCAGAATGTCCTCAGCCAGCAGCCTTCCCAGAATAGCGGCAGGGGTGGACCCCTAATTACTTTCACCCACAAATGAGAGGTTCTGCCCAGCTGACCGGCAGGAAGGATGGAGCTGTCAGAGGGCCCCGCAGGGAATGGAGCAGCTTCTGGGAATGATGGACTTGGGTGACAGGAGCTGATGGACGGGAATGACTCTGGCTGGGCCTGACGTGCCCATCTTCGCTGGCGAAACGGGCAGCTGGGAGTGCGTCCTAACACCTAACCCCACAGAGGCATGGGCATGCTGAGCTCAGAGGAGGAGGGGATCCAGTGACAAAATGAGGAAACGGAGGCCCAGAGAGGCACAGAGGTTTACTGGGAGTCAGCCGAGTCAGGGCTGGAACAAGGCCTGCCGGCTACAAGGCAGGGGATACGCTGGCACACCTCTCATCCTGTTGAAGGGACAGCAAACCCAGTAGCGAGCTAGGGGTGGAAAACGACGGCCCACTGCCTGTGTTTCTAAATAAAGTTTTACTGGCACACAGCCACGCCCACTTATTGAAGTACCGCCTGTAGCAGGTTCAATGCTGTGATGGCAGAGTTGAGCTGTGACAGACCCCATGGCCTACAAAGCCTGAAATATTTAGTTATCTGGCCCTTCACAGGGAGAGTTTGCTAACCTCTGAGTTGGAGCACAAAGCAGAAGCTGGCAGGAGGAATGGCCAAGAGACCTTCTAGAATCTCACCCCTCTAGTGGCCCAAGCCACGGCAACTCTCCCCTGGGGGTCAGAGTCGCTTCTGCACTGGCCTCTTGACTTCCACCCTCAGCCCTGCAGACACGATCCACAGCCCTGCTCTGCTCAGAACCCTGCCGGGACTCCCAGCACGCTGGAGTGAAAGCCAAAGTCCTCCTCACGCGCCCGCACTGCTCCGGAACAAGGACTGATTTCACTACTTGGTACGCGCACACGAGGCTGTGAGCTCCCGAGGATGGGACTCCGGTCTGGCCTGCTCACCGCTCTGTCCTGGAGCCTAGCACGGTGCCCACCCTGGGAAGGCAAGGGCTGGAGGCGAGCAGCAGGAACGACGACACGAGGGACGTGCGGAATTAGTCTGACAGGGAGAGAACAGCGCCGTGAAGAAGCGTGAATCTGGGCCAAGCGCAGAGAGAGGACAGAGAGCGGCCGTGCAGCCCGGGTGCTGGGGGAGGCCTCGGGAGGTGTGAACCAAACAGAAACACCGAGTAAGTCGAGGGTGTGAGGCACGTAGGGCATCCCAGGCCAGGGAAACTGCAAGAGCCAAAGCCCTGGGGAATGTTCTAGAAGGAGAAGAAAGGCTGGTTGCTGGGAGTTAAGTCTGCCTGCCCTGCTGAAAGGGTAGGAGCCTCAGGGCTCCCTCAGGGCCAGCAAGTGGGAAGGTCACAGAGCTCAGTGACGGAGTGCACAGTTCATGAAGCCCACCTGCCTGGGTTCAAATCCCAGCTCCTACTTGCTGTGTGACCTTGAGCCGCTATCTTAACTATCTGGGCTTCCATTTCCTCGATTACAAATAGGGGTGATATTAATACCAACATCAAAGGCTCAGTTCAGAATTAAACTAACGAACACGTGGGGAGTGCTCAGGAGGAGGCCAGACACACGGCGTATTAACTGCTGTGTTAATTTGAAATGGTGACACTGGAACCCGTTCCTCCCTCCTGCCCGCCTTCCCACCTCAGGATCATCTCAGGACTGCCCACCTCCCTATCCCTCTTCCGTGCTTCTCTGGTGGGAAGGAGAGCGACTTATCTAAGGGGTCCGGCCCGGAAAAGCGGTGTGAACGTCCCTGCCCAGCTCCCTTCCTCTCTCACTTACAACCTGCCTGCCCTCTGTCCCCACAGACCCCCTCTTCTCCTTCATGTGGAAGCCCGTGGGCCAGGCTCCGAATGATCTGACCTCGCTGCCCACCCGGAGGTCATGTCCCATCCAGGAGAAGGGCCCAGGAAGCCCACAGATTTGACCTCAAAGCCAGTCCAGTTTCCCAGCCAACCGTTACCAGTCATCTTGGTCCCTACTGAAGCCCTGAGGTGATGTTGCCATCAGGGCAGAAGAGGAAGGGGTATGGGGTGGGCTTCCTGAGCCACCCCAAGCCCCCCATGGTCTACAGGCCCACAGACCCGGCATCTAGCCTGGGCTCCTCTGTGGGCAGGCTGAGCAGCCTCCAGCCCACCACTTGCTCTCTCTGGGCCTCAGTTCCCTCCACTCTCCCATGAAATGCTCCAGGGACCAGGGTCCCTACTAGCTTTTCTGTTCCAGGGCAAACTGTGCCCCTCCCCCCCAGGAGGCTGGGCTGAAGGGAAGGGGCAGATTACCGTGGTGCATGAAGCCATTGTTACACAGGCCCACGCCAAGCGCCACCGCCTCCTCCCGCGTCTGGCAGTCACCCTGGAACGGAACAAGAAGGGGAGGGTGTTAGGTGCACCAACACTGGAGGGGCTGAGCGAGGTTGCGAAAAGCCCACCATCACCCCGAGAATGGAGGCTCCATGGGGGCAGGGATCTGTGTCTGTTTTACATACTGTGGTACTGACCAAACATGTCTATGACTATTGGGAATAAACCCCAAACAAGAAAATCAATAGTAGCTGGGATAAAGCCACTGTGCATCGTGCCATAAATACCACAAAGGAGAAATGGAGATCTGATGTGGCAGATATTGTTGGCTGCCTAGGAATAACCCTTTCACCGATACCACGCTAGCAATGAAGCTGTCACTGTTGAAGACAGCAACACATCCATCTAGGGGATCACAAAACCCAGCTCCCTTGCAGTGAGAGGTAGCCAATGAGATATAAGCAAAAATCACTGGTAGGGAGCTCTGGAAAAACCCTTTGCCCCTGGCCTTTTTTTTCTTCCTCCTCCTCCTTGGAACAAAGATGTGATGGCTGGAGCCCCTGCAGTCATCCTAGACCACAATACCAAGGACCAAAACATGCTAAGGATGGCAGAGCAGGAAGAGAGACAGACCCGAAGGTCTCCTCAGGCTGCCCTAGCAGCTCTAGCCCACCCACCTCTAGGCTTTTCTCACAGCAAAGAAAAATCAACCCCTAATTTATATCAGCCTCTGCAGCTAGGATCTTTGATGCTAGCAATGAAATCCAAGTCCTAACTGACCTAGCTACAGCCAGCAAGATACCCGGGGAAGGCTACCAGGGGATTCTGGAAAATACCTTCCTCCCTGAAAAAAGAGGAAAGCAGTACCACATCCCCTACTGGGGACAAAGTCGCATGAGGAAGTGACTGATATATGTAGGTCTAAGGGGCTATCCAGTGACCAAGGTGGCAGACAATGCTGAGGACAGCAGAGTCCTTCAAGGACAGAAGGTTCTTGACATGTGGCATGACGGGTATGGGGCATAATTATCTGCTCAGGCCACCGTTTAGTTGGGTTGGCTTTTCCACGGAAGTGACGTCCAACCCGAAACTGAAGTTATGAATGGTCATGGTCCACAGGGCCCATCTTTGGGGCTGACTCTCCCACATGGAATGTCGTCTTGGTGGGACAGCTCTTCAGGTTTTCTCACACAACTGCCCCACCACCACCAACCCAGCCCAGGGTTGAGGACACACGGTCCGTGCAGAGCTACAGTGATGCCCTCTGCCCCAGGAACGTGTCTGGAGGAGGAACCCAAGGATGGGGAACAGCTGGTGTGGTTCTCCCCACAGTGCCCTGAAGAAGGGCACCCGCTCCCAAGACTGGGCACTTCCTGGTGCCAGTGCTTTCTGAGGCTGGGTCCTGGGTCTCCCCTAACCCTGTGGGTACTCTTTACCCTTTTCCATCTTCTCTTTTCTTCCCCCTTTCCTTTAGTTAGGCAGAATCTGTTTCTGGTCCGTGCAAACCCCACAATCTCAGTTCATCAGGGAAAACACGTGAGTTGTGTGGCACGGTTGGGGATGCGGGGGGATGGGCAGAACAGCTGGGTCACAGACAGAGAAAACAGCATGAACAAAGGTCCAGAGGTGGGACAAAGCCTGCGTCACAAAAGGCAGCCTCGCCACCAGGGAGGGGGTGAGTGCGTTCCATTAGGACAAGGCGTTTGATCTGCTGTGTTCCCTGTGGAATCTCAAGGGCTTAGAACTCAGGCCTGGCATACAGGAGGTGCTCAATAAATATTTGGCGATTGAATAAAGTTGCTGTCAGCAGGGGCCAAATCATGTAGGAGCTTGCAGCCACAGTCAGTGAGCTTCGGCTACATTTAGGTGGACGCGGAGTCTGACAACCACTCATGGAACGTATTCCCGAAGCGAGAAGGGGTTGTGAGAGGCTGTCGCCTCGACTGTCCCTCACCTACTCTGCCAGCCACCAGGGGCCAGGGAGAGACTTGCCCAGCTAAAGGAGAAACAAATGCCAGGGGCTGCAGGACTCAGAGCACGGGGCCTGAGGGAGCCACTGGCCTCCTGATGTCACGCCTTGGCCGACTCAAGGAAGACACATCTCTCCCGTGGGACCCCAGGCCAGCGGCCGGAAAGCTGTGTGCACAGAGCCCAGCCAGGGGAGGCGTCTGTCCATGCGAGAGGCGGCATCCGGAGCGGCTGTCCCCAGCTGCACGGGGCCAGCAGGGGAGGCACAGCCGGGGCCCAGGTGGCGAGTAGGCGCCCGCTCCACAGCGTGGGAGGCCCCCAGCAGGCATCTGGAGCCCACCTGGCTTTCTGAGACACTCACAGTCTGGGCTGCCAGCCCCCATCCCTGTCCCCCTTCCCACAGAGAGGACCCACAGGGAGGCTCCTAAAGTTAGAACAGGAACAGGATTCTCAAGTTAACCGTGGAATACGCTGACCCTGGACACCTGAAAAGTAGGTCCCCTACCCCACATCCCACCAAGTTGTGGGAAAACCTCAGATCACCATTTTCTCCCCTCCCGGGGGAAGACACAGACACATAGCCCTGTCCCGCTGCACCGCCATGCTCCCCTCACCTCCTCCACCTGCCCACTAGCCAGACCCCGTGCTGGTGCTCCAGCCATGCTGGCCTCCTTGCTAGTCCTTTCACAAACTACGTGCCCCCACCTCAGGGCCTTTGCACTTGCTCCTTCCTCCCCCTGGAAGGCCCTGTCCTGGCTTTTTTAAGTCTCAGTGCCCGAGTCAGCTAGCCCCCAGCCCCCACTCCCCACCCCCATGCATCCTCTCAACCAATGTTCATCCCGTTACACTCCCATGACCTTGTGTGATACCGGTGCTGCACTGGCCAGTCTGAAACCAACTCCTCCCTTCCCACCATCGCTCTCAGGAGAATTAGCACCAAGGATTCCCGGTCCTTGGGGTCCCTCCTGATAAGTGGGTGTGGCTTAAGGTCTGTCCCTCACTAGAAAGTCAGTGGGCGGCAGTGGTGTCCGTCAAGGTGACCCACCTCCCCAGTGGCACCCAGCACTCAGGGAGCCACAAAACATCTCTACCCAGAACCACCTGGGATGCCGGTGGCAAAGGCAGAGCTGGGCCGGGTGACAGAACACTCCGGAGGGTAATGGACCCAGGGCTGCGGGAGGCTCCCTGCCCATGACTTGGGAAGCCCCAGGACAATGTCCACAGATGCCTCTTATTGACCCACAGCATTCCAGGTGCTGCACCATCTCCTTCCGGCTCAAGGGTCAACCCAGAGGCGGTCACTCCCCTTAATCCCATTTAACAGATGAAGAGCCTGGGGCACAGACTAGCTTGTACTTGCCCTAGGTTACACCATGAGAAAGGAATCCTTTCAGGGCCAGACCCTTCCCCCCACCACCATGTTATGGAAATGGAGGCTCCAAGAGGACAAGTTAGTTGCCCATTGTTGGGGCCAGGCCTCCTGGCATGTGCCCATGGATGCTTTCTTTCCTCTGCCTATGCCTCGAGCCACCAGCCCGCTGTGTCCCCGGAACCTGAACCAGTGCCCAGTACACAGTAGGTGCTCAAAGAAAGAGAGAAGCTAATTAGCCCTCTTGTTGACTTGCTCCACACCCCACCCCCAGCTGCTCATTTTAAATACTGCCAAAGCTGACCAGGAACGAGTGTCTGGCATTCCAGTCCTGCCCCGCCCTCCACCCCCACCAGGGGAGTCCAGTGGGCACCCCAAAGACAGTGCCTTCCCGCACCAGAGGAGAACTCTTGAACTTCCCAGGCAACTGGGGACCCCTCCCCCAGTCTCCCCGTCTCCGTAAAGGGTACCTCCCGCCTCCCAGCGCACCAAAGCCCCAGGACGCATCCTTGCCTCCCATCCTGCCCCATAGCAGTGCACCCCGTGCACCCCATCTCCAGGCATTTCTCAGACCCACTGACATCTCAGCATCTCGGGGACCCATCTCACTCCCAACTCAGGCCGGGGACTCACCACTTAGGGCAGAGTCCACATCACGCTTCAGAACCCACACACAGCCATGAGCACCAGCGGAGCTCGGGAAACATGAGGCCACAGAAACCGAGCTGGGGAGAAGCAGCCGTTTCTGAGAGCCCGGCAGGCCTAGGCTCCAAGCAAAGAACCTAAACCACAAAGGAAATCACCCCGTGTCACCCTCACCTGGGGCGGAACACTCCGCCCTCCGCGTGGAGGCGGGACTCCATGGATTCGCACCCCCCAACCCCACCCCCTGCTGCTTGTTTCCTGATCTCACTGTCCCTGCGCCCCCAAACCCCTCTGCAGGTTCTCCAACCTTCCATATTCTCCAGGCTTCCATACCGCATGTAATTTAGCGCCGCCTTGAATCCCTCGTGCGGGAGATGAGGAATTATAACAACAGTCGCATTCACTGAGCAATTCCTCTATGCCAGGTGCCAGTCTAAGCACTTTATGTAATTAAGTCATTGAATCCTCAAAATAATCTAACAGGGAAGGTATTGTTTTTAGCTTTATTTTGCAGGTGTGGAAAGTGAGGCACAGACAGGCTAAGAGGCTTGTCCAAGAGCACTCCGCTAGGAAGACGCAGAGCTGGGATCTGACCCAGGCCGGCCTGGCTACTAGAAATCAGGCACATGCTGGGAGCTGGTTTCGGGAGCCGTAAGGGGAGGGCAGTGTTGCACAATGGTTAGCGCTCTGTGCCTGCCAGATGTGCAAAACTGAATTCCAATTCCAGGGCTGCTTTAAGACCTCCCGGGTCCTAGCATCCCACACCACAGCAAACATATTAAAATACACCCACATCCTACATTAAATATGCTGTTTGGGCCGGAAAATAATTTTTCAACGATTTTTCTAAACCTGCTTTAGAAGTCATTTGGCGCCAAGAAACATTTACTTTACAGATTGGCTACGATTTCTAGGCAATCATCAGGAATTGTGTGACATGAGAAAATCCCACCAGCAAATTGTTTTCAAATGGAATGAGGTTTTTATGAATGCTAAATTTAACAATTAAGGAGGCTGACATAAAGCTGCGTTCTGTAAACGTTTAAACACTTATCCGTTTTGATTTCACAGTTGTCTCCTCAGTCTTTGGAGCCAATACGCTCTCTTTACAGATTTACAAATGAACACTCTTGCAAGCTCCCTGAAAAGTTCGAAGAACCGAGGTACAAGCAGGGGGAGGCAGGCCCATCCCGATCCCAGCTCTGCTGCTACGGGGTTGTATACCCTTGAATCAAGTGCTCAGCCTCTCTGGGTCCCAGTGCCCTGTCCATAAATGGGCTGGAGGACTCCACGAGGTAATGCACAAAACCCAGCCAGAGGAAGTGCCCCAGGAGCAGGAGCCATGGGCCGGCAGACAGAAGTGTCTGCAGCATCTCAGGGGAGCAAAAGCCTTCGGGAAGTTGCAGCAAAACCAAGCTGCTGCCCAGCCCTTGCCCCCTGGGCAACTTCCACGAAAGGAGTAACTTGGCAAGCTCCCCGTGGAGGCTCCCGTCTGTGCCTCAACATGAGACCGACTTGTCCCAGCTAAGCCAGGACTGTCCCAGTTTTAACTGGAAGCCTCCAGAGGCAGCAACCAAGTGTCCGTTAGGCAGACACTAATAGACGGGTAATAATAAATGACAGATAAATCAAATGTGGGCGATCTGTGCAATGGAATACTATTCAGCCTCGCCAAGGAAGGCAATTCTGACCCAGGCCACCATGTGGATGGCCCTGAGGGCATGATGCTGAGTGCTGTCTGCCAGCCACAGAAGGACAAAGGCTGCGTGACCCTGCTCACGGGGGTACCCAGTGTGGCTAAGCACCTGGAGACAGAAAGCAGAAGCGAGGTTGCCAGGGGCTGCGGGGAGGGGCGAGAGGGGAGCTGGTGTTGACCAGGGACAGGGTTTTAGTTCTGCAAGATGAAAGAGCTCTGGAGAGGGAGGGTGGGAACGGCTCCCAGCAATGTGAGGGGATGTCGGACGTCGGGTCACGAACAGCACGCTGAACCACGGTTATGACAGTTAACTGTGATGTGTATTTTACACGAGTGAAAACTAGAGAAAAAAACTGTTTAAAGCAACTTCAAGGCTGGCAGCCCGGTCAGCTCCTCGGTGCTGGGCAGAGTGAGCAGGCTGCTCCCGCGGGGCGGGGTGGACAGATCCCACAGGTTGGGGGACAGCTCCCATGGGCTGGGGGACAGCTCACCTGAGCCAGCAGCCAGTCCACGAGCTTGCTCCCAGGCAGCACGGATTTGTATGTCTTCAGGTGGTAATCACGGTCTCTGCGGGAGGAGGGAGCACATGTGAGCACATTGGAGAGCACAGGCCCCTGGGGCTCTCCCCAGGCACATGCTCTAACGTGTGGCATCTAAATTCCCCCCCGGGGTGCCTGGGTGGCTCAGTGGGTTAAAGCCTCTGCCTTCGGCTCAGGTCATGGTCCCGGAGTCCTAGGATTGAGCCCCGCATCGGGCTCTCTGCTTCCACATGGGGAGGCTGCTTCCTCCATTCTCTCTCTCTCTGCCTGCCTCTCTGCCTACTTATGATCTCTGTCTGTCAAATGAATAAATAAAATCTTAAAAAAAAAAAAAAAAATGCCAGTCCTGGAACGAAGGGTCGCACTAACCTTGCAGTGAGTCGACTGTTTCTGGGGCTCGAGGCTGGCAAACAGGAGTCTATGTGGCCACAACCACACACAGGCTGATGACCAAGTCTAGCTGGGGAGTCTCTCTAGACTTTAGGAACTGGGGAGCCAGGCAGGCCGCGTGCCAGTAAGTGCTGGCCCTGCCACTTCCTTCTCTAGGGGCTGATCAGGAGCCCCTTCTCGCAAGGGCACGGAGAAGGCAGGGGCTGGTCTACAGATGTGAAGGGCTCCTAGGGCCTGACCCCCGACAAGGCTAGCAAATGCTGGAATCCCCTCCGTTCCTCTAAGAGTGGACAAGAGCCATCAAGACTCAGGGGGAGGAAACTGCAGCTGGTAAGAATGAGGTCGCGGGGCGCCTGGGCAGCTCAGTGGGTTAAGACTCTGCCTTCGGCTCAGGTCATGGTCTCAGGGTCCAGGGATCGAGCCCTGCATCGGGCTCTCTGCTCGGTGGGGAGCCTGCTTCCCCCTCTCTCTCTGCCTGCCTCTCTACCTACTTGTGATCTCTGTCTGTCAAATAAATAAATAATCTTAAAAAAAAAAAAAGAATGAGGTCGCACTCTCCGTCCCTTCATCCACAACCGTAAGCTTCATAATAAAGAAAAGAACCAATGGATGGCATTTATACAGCCTGCACAATGTGCCAGGCATCACTCAAATTTAATCCTCATAGCAACCCAAGAGGTGTGAGCTATTTTTTTTCCTTTTTTTTGAGATTTTATTTATTTATTTGACAGAGAAAGAGAGCACAAGTAGGTAAAGACTCAGGCAGAGGGAGAAGGAGAAGCCGGCTCCCCGCTGAGCAGAGTCCGACAGGGGGCTCAATCCCAGGACCCCGGGATAACCTGAGCTGAAGGCAGATGCTCAACTGACTGAGCCACCCAGGTGCCCAGGCATGAGCTATTCTTATGCCCATTTCACAGAGGTAGAATCAGAGGCCACAGAGGTTAATTACCTTTCAACATTCATGCAACAAACATTCATGGGGGGCTACTCTGCACTCTCCAATATGTACCCATTTATCCATCAGTGAGTATTAAATCAGACCTAAAATCACATTCCTCCATCTCAAGGGTTTGAAAGCCACAGATGACTCATGGCTACTGTACGGGACCCCACAGACACGGGGCCTGGCTACCAGTGTGGAAAGGGCTATAGGACAGCAACGCTCTAGGGTCTGGGGACACAGCAGTGAGCAGACTCCCTGCCCTTGGTGAGTGTACAGTCCAGTGGGGAAGAAAGACAGCAAATCAATAAGAAATAAATACATAACACGTCAACCACTATCAAGTTTCAAGAAGAAAGGCCAAAGTGAAGTAAGGAGGACAGTGCACACCAGACACGGAGGCTTTGAGAAGTGAGCAGGGGAGGCCCCTTAGATTTGGAGACATTTGAAGGAAGGGAGGTTGTAAATAGGCAGATTGATAATGGAAAACCATTCCAGGCAGAGGGAACAGCAAGTGCAAAGGCCCTGAAGTGGATCTTGTTATCATCCCCATTCCACAGAGCAAAATGTTGAGGTACCAGGAGGCTTAGTAACTCTGCCCAAAGTCACACAGCTGGTCACCAGCAGCTGAGACTCAAACTGGCCCCAGAACGGACACCCTTCACCACCACGTTGCAGCGTCTCTCACAGAGTGACTCACTCAACCCTAAGGACAAACATGGAGGGTAGATGTGACGATTAGCCCATTTGATGGAGAGGAGACTGAGGCTCAGAGAGGTTAAGTGACTAGCCCAAGGCCACACAGCTGAGAAGAGGCAGAGGTGAAACTGGAGTGGGGAGAGTAACTTACTTGATCACGGGGGTGTAGAGGCTATGAAGGCGGCAATAAAGCCTCACGCCCTGAAAGAGAAAAAGGCGGGGTCTGGGATCAAGCCACATCCTTCAGGAGCCTCCAAGTCTGGGCTGCCGGGAGAGACGGCTCCTGGCACAGAGCAGGCGGGTAGGGGAGGAGGAGCACAGGCCACTGGGGTGCAGGCCCGCTCTGCAGTGACCGTGGGGTCAGGGCGGTGGGGTCAGGCAGCGTCCCTACCTTGGACATGATGTCCTCCAGCTCACTCCGGGCCTTGTAGGTGCCGTCGTCATAACGGAAGCGGTACATCACCTGCTCATTCTTGAACTGGTGCTTGTCAGACACTGGAGGGACCCAGAGGGCCCATGAGGCTGGGCACACCGCCCACCCCCGTCCTTCAACACCCTGCACTGGGCCAGGCTCTATGCCACACGCGATTTCACTGAGCCCCCTTCCCCCTGCCCTCGCTCCTCTGCAAAAACCAGGTCTCCCTGCTCCGCTTGGGGCAGGGCACCTACAGGTCCCAAGAGGCCTAGAAATGCCTGAGACCACACAGTCGGGATTTACGATACCCTCTCTATACGATGGCCTTGGGCACCCTTGGTGCTTCTTTCCAGCCCTCCCCACCGTGGATCCATTAGCAGATCCTGGAGGCTCTGCCTTCAAAACGTTAACAGTCTGACTCTGCGTCCCACCCTGGTCCAAGCCATCGGGTCATCTCCCCTCTGGAACTTCACGGCCCCCCACCAGGGCCCCCGCTGCTGTCCCTGGCACAAGAGGCCACTGCCGACATGGCAGCCAGAGGGACCCCGCACAGGTCTGAGCCTCAGCATGGCTCCCCTCACCTTGGCACTCGGCAGCAGCTTCTGACTGCGCTCCAAGCAAAAGCCAAAGACCCCACGGTCCCTCAGGCGGTCCTGGACCTCACCCCTTCCACACAATGCCCAGCCCTGTACCCGCCCACATCTCCTAGCAGCACCCACGCCCCCTCCCGTGGCAGCACCAGCCACCTGGCAGGTCCCAAGACACATGGCTTCCTCTCCTGGGTAGGGGGGCAGAAGGGGGCTCTGCACCTGCTGGACCCTCGGCCTAGAGCCCCAGTGCTCTCCGGCTCCTCGACCTCTCAGGCACCTTCTCAGAGAGGCCGTCCAACCACCCCCTTGCTTTCTCTCCCCACCCCCACCTCCTGCAGCACTGTGTGCCATCTGCATACACAGGTTTTACTTCTTTTCTTTACCACTTACCCCCTCTGACTAGAACATCGGCCTCACAAAGACATTTTCTTCTGGCCTGTTCTCTGCTGTGTGCACAGTGCCTGGCATGTAGCAGGCACTCAGTAAATACTGACTGAATGACAAAAACAGAAATGGCTCTTGCTCTTTTTTGAAGGGACTTCTCGCAGTGTCCCTGCTTTGCTAGTGTCCCAGATGAGTATAGGGCTCTCCAGCCCCCTGAACAGATTTAGAAGGACATCCGCGTCCCAAGGCTATACTGTGCCCAGGGGAACGGGGCAGCTACAGAGACGGGTAGCGACAGCCCCTGTGTTAAGGGTAGCGCAGCACTGCTGTGGTCTGACCTGTGCCTCCCTCCACCCCAACCCCATACTCCTCCCTGGCCCACCCGGGCCCAGCCCCCACTCACCATGGTGGATTATACCGTTCTCCAACAAGGCCTGGCCCAAGTTCACGCCTTCTTCAGTCTTGCTAATTTCACCAATTTCCAGAAGCCAGGCAACAAACTCACTGCCAGGAATATGAGACGCAGTTGAGAGAAACTCGCCAGACTTGGGAACACAGAGACCAGCTCGGAACCAGCTTCGCCCTATCCACTCCTGTGAGGGAGCGCTAGAACGTCCCACAGGAAAGCAAGGCTTGGGAGCCCAAAGCCCTGAGGGTTGTGCTGAGACCCTGTGCTTTTCCCTAGGACCAGTGGCAGAGGGGTGGGTGTGATCAGACCCCTGGCCCTGATTCAGGTGCCCTGGATGGGTGCATGGATGGACGGATGGATAAGAGGGAAGGAAGAAGGGTCGGTGGATGGATGGGAGGGAGAGGGGACCAAGTAAGGGAGGATGGGTGGATGGACCCATGAGTGGGGAGGTAAATGAACAGGAAGGTAGACGAATGGATAACCTGATAGACAAATGAGTAGGTAGTTGGAAAGACCAGTGGGCAGGTGGGTGGAGGGGAGAATAGGGTGGATGGGTAGACACTAAATGGAGAGAGACCCAGGCAGATGGGTGGGGGGACAGATGATGGATGGCAACATGAATGGATGAGCAGAAGGAAAGAAAAAATAAATAGGCAGGAAGAAATAAGAGCCAAAAAAGACGATTGTGGAGAGTCAAGAGAGCTCACGGTGATCAGATCACATCATCCTCCTAGTCAAACTCTCCAGTGGGGTTTTCCCCTTACTCTCAGAAAAAGATCCAAACTCTGCCTTCACAATGGCAATGCCCCACGTGAATCACCATCCTCACCAATCTCATCTCCTCTATCTTTTACTTATGTTTTAGCCATACCCACCATCTTCTGCTTCTTCAAAAAGATCAGACTCCTACCTACCTCGGGGCCTTTTCATTTGCTGTTCCCTCTGCCTGGACACCCTCTCCCCCAGCTCTTCATGTTAAGTCCTTCCTTCTCACCAAGCACCCCACACAATCCGCACATCTCTCAGTTTTGCTTCCTTTTGAGCACTCATCCTTGTCTGAAATTGTACTGTTACAGATTTCTATACGTGTTTATCAGCCGTCTGCGCCACCCCCCCCCCCAGAAAGTAATCTCCACACTGACACAGACTTTTGTCAGTCTGATTCACAGCCCTATCCCCAGACCTAGAGGAGGGCCTAAAGCACAGTAGACCTCAATAATCACTTCTTGAACACATGAAAGTATAAACATCAAACAAGAAGGAATGTTCTAGGGTTGGCAGGAAGGTCTTTGGGAGAAAGAAAGGCTCATGAGCCCGATGAAATCAGGCAGATCCAACGTGACTACCCGGTGGGGTAGAGGCTCAGCCAGACCCCGCCGCCCTGCTCCTGGAGGCGCACTCGAGCTCAGTGCAGCGCTCAGCCCACTCAAAGTCAGCAGTAAAAGGGAGAGCCGGCAATCGGGCTGTTTCCACGGAGGCAGTCTGTGTTCAATGAAAGCAGGTGGCAGCTGGCCAGAGCACAGAGCTCTCCTGCTTATCAAAACCAGCTGTCCTGCCTCCAATTACATGGCCAGAGGGGGCAAGACTATTTTTAGCTTCCCATGTTTGGCGGAGCAAAGCCTGCCCGTGTGGAGGTAGTGGGTGAGCTGAGGCATTCAGAGAGCCCCTGGTGCAGCCCAAGCGGGGGGGAGGGGGAGGGAGACCCAGGTGGGGAAGAGATTGTTCTAGGTCCTCCATCCCCCCCAATTTCATTCCCAAAGTCCCCAAAATCAGAGACAGGGGAAAGCTGCCAGCAGTGGAGGGCAGCGGACAGATGCTGAGCGCCCACTCTCGGAAGCTGGACACTCGGCCTCCGGCTGCCCACCAGCTGTCCCATCGGGGGCCGCCTCTGGCACTGACCAGCAGCCCCGTGGCCAGACGGGGGACCGGAATTGTCCTGGTGTCTTCTGCTAGGGTCAGAGGAAGGCAGCCCCAGAGAAGAGCAACTTTGACCCAAGTTTCTGCCCCAAGCTGAATCTTAACCCTTCCAGAGCAATAAGAAGTGTTCGCAGCTTGCCGGGCAAATTTGGGCAAGACCCTGTTCCTCTCTGGGCCTCAGTATGGTCGTTCTGACAAGTGGTTCACTCAGGGGCCTTCTGGATTCCGCAGGTAAACCTTCACATCATATGAAATCTCAAGCAGGGACCCAGTGTGCAAAACCAGATAAAACTCATC
Source organism: Mellivora capensis (assembly GCA_004024625.1). Taxonomy (NCBI): domain Eukaryota; kingdom Metazoa; phylum Chordata; class Mammalia; order Carnivora; family Mustelidae; genus Mellivora; species Mellivora capensis. The sequence continues at coordinate 57,161 of PISX010003623.1, read as the reverse complement.
TCTAACGCAGGGCCCTCGAGCTCTTGTAAAGGAACAGAAGGGTCAGGTTAGAGGCACCACAGTGGCTCAGTTGGTGAAGCGTCCAACTCTTGATTTCGGCTCCGGTCATGATCTCAGGGCTGTGAGATCGAGCCCCTGTTGGGACCTGTGCTGGGCATTGACCTGGCTTAAGATTCTCCCTTTCCCTTTACCCCTCCCTTCCCCACCCTTTCCAAAAAAAAAAGGAGGAGGCGGGGCCAGGTTGAGGCTCTGTGGCACTAACCAGGGGCACTCCTGAAGACGCCAGCCACCCCACCATACAGCTGGGAAGACTAAAGCATCCTACTTTCCAAGAGAAGCCGGAAATTCAGCACTTCCTGGGAAATCTCCCAATTGCTCAATGTTGATACATAGTCCAAAATTTCCTGAAGGCCCCATGTAGCCCCCATAAAACACATGCGTAAATTGCACGAGGTCAATGGAGCACCGTCTGCCTCTGCTGAGGCGCAAGAAGGGTGTTCTAGGCAGGGGGCTCAGCACATACAAAGGCCCTGAGTGAGAAAAAAGGTTAGGAAACCAGCAATCTGCAATCTACCCAATCAGGACGTTGGGTACAAAGAGCGGCAAAATCCAGCCTTTCAGAGATGTAACTCGGAGCACTGAGCTGCAGACACAGAGAGGTGGTCAGCCGAGGCTGGTGGGGAGTCTGGGACTCAGGCAAGGGGGCACTGGCGGAGTTTGCATGGGCCCAGCTTCAGCCCCCCCTTCCTTCCTGACCCCCAGAATCACTACCACGGGTCAGGCCCAACACTAGGCACAGGGGATACACAGGTGTCTGCTGTTGCCCCAGGACAGTCCCCGGAGCTGAGGCCCAATGTGCCACTGACCACCGGCAGTTCCCTTGTTCTCACCGGTCTCCTCCATGAGGGCAGGACTGGAGGTTTTCTGCCTGTCCCTGGAACTCCATGGCCTAAAGCCGCTTCCTGAAGAAGCTTCCTGCAGCCGTGTCTGACAAATCAGGACTGAGCGGCTCTTTCCCACAGACGCCCTGCACCTGAGCACGCAGGTGGGTGAGACAGTGAAGCCCCTCCCTCCTCAGAGCGTCTGTAACAGCAGACACCAATCAATGAATGACATCTAACCTCGGGCAAGGTGGAAGCCAAAGAAATTCTTCTTCTGGGAAGCCTTCCCTGACTGCCCCTGCCAGTCACACCATTACACTTATCCCTGAGTTCTCATACCTCTGCCAGTTCCTCCACCCAGAGCCGGTGTGAATGAGCTCATCCTCCTCCCACCCTTCTGCTTAGACTCTGAACAGCTCCCCAGAGCACCCAGAATAAAACCCAAGCCCCCCGTCCCCCTTACCTGCCTGATAGGGCCCCTGCCAACCCCTGCAGCCTCATCTCCCACGCCTTGGCCACGCCCTCGCTCTAGCCACACTGGCCTGGCTGTTCCTTAATTTCTCAAAGCTCGTTCCAGCTGTGGGGCTCTTGCACCTGCTGTTCCCTCTGCCAGGAATGCTGTTCCCCCAGATCTTCGCATGACCAGCTAGCTCCTGCTTATCATCTAGAGCTTGGTTAAAATGTCACCTCCCCTGAGAAGCTCTCCCTGACCATCCTGGCTAAAACAGCACCCTGTTTCCTCACCTCCTTAACATCAACCTAACTCACTTCTAACATCCGCCGACTGGCGAAAATCCCCTCTGTGCTATTGTCTCCTTGCGTGTTTTCTGGGTCGCCCCAGACAGTCATCTCCATGAGGAAGGGGGCTCCTCTGTCCTGTTCCTGCTGGCACACCGTAAGGGCTCAAGAAACACTGAATGAACCGCATGGGTGCAGGAATGAACCGATTCTGTCTGCCCAATGCCTTGTCCCTCCCATGATGCCTCCACACAAACACCCAGATTTCATTCCTTGATCTTCTTTATGAGCTCTGCCTCCGAGAAGGGCAGAAACAGGCCACCCCGAAACACATTCCCGTCACTCTGGCCAGCACTGTGCCCAGCATGTCACGTGCATTTTCTCACTGAAGCCTCTGATAATCCTGTGAGGCATATTTGACTATTTCCCATTAACTGGCCCTTTACTGAAGCTCAGAGAGGTTAAGAAACTTGCCCACTGTCACACAGCTTGAAGGTGGGGGCACCAGGGCTTGTGTCCAAGGCTGACTCAAAGCCCAACCCTCGGAAGTTATAAAGATAAATCAGACATGTTTTGTATTCATGGATTCCCCTTCTAGTAGTGCAGATGGATATGGAGAAAGGAACTACCAAGGAAAAACAAAATGTGCTGAACAGAAATATAAATGGATACATGCAGCAGAGTGTGGCGGGAGAGAGTCCTGGATTCAAATCCCAGCCCCCCACTTGTGGCTGTGTGACCTTGTACAGGACCTCTTCCCTCTCTGTGCCTCAATTCTCTTACCCTTACAATGGGGATAATGGCAGTGACCTGCCCCACACTGTTGTATGTGGGTTAAAAGGCATGCAGCCTGCCAGTGTCTGGAGTGGAGGAAAGGTGGATAATTATGTCTTGGTGACTAGAGGTATCTTCCACCTGCAGGGACCAAGGATGTTCCTGCAGGAGACTTGGGAGCTGAGCCCTGGCGGGGAAGGAGGATGGTCACGGGCCCTGGGGCTGGGCAAAGAGCTATGCAGGGAGAAGAGTTTTATTAGAACAATCTTTTGCAGGAAGTCTGGTCCTTAGGGCCCTGGTGATTATAAAACAAGCTTCAATCCTGGCCCTGTTTCAAAGAGGCGGTAAAAGAAATCTCCCTAATCCTTCCTGAGGAGACAGAACACTCCACCGAAACTCTAATCACGGGCAGGTTATCTCATCCGGCCGCACGGAGCTCCCCAAGGGGCTTGGCAGGAGGCGGAGAGGTTGTCTGACCCAGGGGCCCAGGAGTAAACCCCCCCAGAGAGAAAAACCTCCTTTCTGCCCAGGGATTAAAGACCAGCTGATGGAGACAAGCCAAGCCGCCCCTTCCCCGCTTCCCGCAGGTCTGGGGCCCAGACTTCTCTCCACACACCCTCCCGGAGCTCGTAGCTGGGGCTGCAACAGAGCACCCCCCCATCCAGGGCAGCCCCCAGCCACTCCTTAGGAGCCCACCACCCCCCAAAATCTCCTGCCTGCTGCCCCTTCCACCATAAGACTCGGGCTTTGACCAAGGAGCTCAGCTGGCTCCACACCTGGTCTCCAAAGAGGCAGGTCAACACTGGCCCTTGAACGTCCTCCGGGCATTTCCACCTTCGCCGTCCAAACCTGGCTGCCGCTGGGCCCTGTGTCTGCATCTTTGCCTGGCTTCCAGGACGCCACACTAGCCCCGGGTGCCTTCTGCCTCTCTGCTTGCTCCCTCTTAGGCTCCTTCCTCCCAACGCTGGCAGCCCCAAGGTCCAGTACCAGCCTCGGCTCTCCCCACATGTCCCCTTGCAGATTTCAGTTCTATGGCTTTAAAAACCATCAAAATGTTCTGATGGCACCTGGGTGGTGCAGTCGGTGAAGCATCTGCCTTCAGCTCAGGTCATGATCTTGGGGTCCTGGGATCGAGTCCCACATCAGACTCCCTATTCAGCAGGGAGTCTGCTTCTCCCTCTCCCTCTGCCTTTCCCCTCAGCTTGTGCTGTCTCTCAAATAAATGAATAAAGCCTTAAAAAAAAATTAGGGGGTGCCTGGGTAGCCCAGTGGGTTAAGCCTCTGCCTTTGGCTCAGATCATGATCTCAGGGTCCTGGGATCGAGCCCCGCATCAGGCTCTCTGCTCAGCGGGGAGCCTGCTTCCCCCTCTCTCTCTCTGCCTGCCTCTCTGCCTACTTGTGATCTCTGTCTGTCAAATAAGTAAAATCTTAAAAAAAAAAAAAAAAAAACTAAAATGCCCACATGCCCCGCAATTACTTCTCCAACCCAGTCTTTTCTCCCCAAGTCGAGATCTATAACCAACTAACAAGTTAACCTCTCCATCGGGGTGTCTAAGTCCCGAGGGCACCCATCCTAGAGGACCGCCCCCAAAACCGGCTCCTCCATCGGTCTCCTTCCCCTTCCCAGCAGCAGCAACTCCAGCCTTCCAAGGGCTCACAATCCTCAACTCTTTTCTCACGTAACCAGCAAATGCGGTCACTTTCAAAATGATCCAGAATGCAACCACTTCCCCCACCTTCACTGTGACTCCCTTTGTCCAAATCACCTCTGCCCTGGTCTGAGGCAAGATCGGAACACAGACACTTCTATCCAAGGCCTCTTCAAAAGCTTTTAGGAAGTGCGTGGATTATTAGTCAATACGTTCCAAATAAAGTCCCTCCCTCCCAGGCCAACTTCCCTCTCCCCGGCAGGACCACAGGCTCCGTGAGGTTGGCACCCTCTGCGTCCACCAGCGCGTGGAGCTCAAGGCAGGGCGGCACAGAGCCTGGCAATTTGGGTGGGACTGTGAATCTGCCTCTGGGTTTAAGACACACCAGTGCTCTGACCCCTTTGATCCTTGGTTATAAAATGGGGGCGGGGGGTGAAATGTTTTATTATTGGGAAGGAATGTATTTCCCAGAGACTCTAGAGGCCCTCAAATCCTGAAAGCTTCCAGGAGCCTCCCCTTCGCCCTCACACCCAGGCAAGACGACCTCATGGGACACCAGCCCTGCTCACGCCCTGGTCTCAGACTTCCAGTCTCCAGGCCTGCGAGGCAGTTAGTTTCTGTCGGGCTGCTCAGTATGCAATGTGTGGTGACAGCAGCCCGCGTGGACCGATGCCAAGACCCACGTCTGCTCTTCGGCGCTTCCGGCAACTCCCACGTGCCCTCCCTGTGTTCAGAACCTCTTTGCTTGTGCTGTCTATAGTGGGTCCTGTTGTGAGTGTGAGGGCAGCGTCCCAATCCATGGCGGGCCACCCATCAGGTATGTGTGAAATCAAGGCCACTGTCTGGCTTCCCATCATTTTTTAAAACAAACGAAGAAATTAGTAACATGCAAAGGACAAGGCAATATAGAAAACAGAACAGAAAAGACACAAATACTTTCAGAGCGTGCCCAACATAGTAAGTTCTGTGAAAACTGACTTCAGTCATACGTTATGCGGATGTGTGCACTGGTGACAACATAAAATGTACATTCTGCGGTGAGTTTGGGAGGAAACATTTGAAAGACTCGATATTGGGGCCACTAATTCTTCTTGACCCCTAAGGTCTGTTAAACGAGGACTCGGGGTGCTTTAGTGGCTCCGCACCCCCGGGCTCCTGGGGAAGAGCCAGGCAGGCACATTGTGGCGCACCGGTTGCCACGGACCAGTGCGGGGGGGCCCCACGGAGGCCCAGCTGGGACCACTCACTTGCCGAGGAAGCACTTGGGGACGGTGCTCAGTTTTCTCCGACGGTCCTTGATCAGGTTCACCTTCTTGTTCATCATCATGTGGTAAAGCTTCTCTCCCTTCTCCGCAATCATGACGTAGGCGTCCCGCTCCATGCCCAGCTTCAGGCCTACGGAGGGGGCACGGTCAGCACCCAGGCAAGCACCAGCCCTGGGGACCAGAGGGGGGCAGGCCTGCAGGTCCTGGAAGCCCCTGCCGGGGTCACGTACAGAGCCCTCATGGAGTGTCAGCCCCTGCTCCAGGCACCTGCCAGTGACTCCCCGCACAACCTTGTAGGGGTGCTGGGCTGATCTCCCCCATTTCACAGATGGCAAAGCTGAGGCCCGGAGAGATTAAGTCCCAGGGTAACAGGCAGTCAAGCTCATTCAACCCTTCAACGTGAGCATGGGTTTCCAAATTCAGAGGTTATCAGAAAGCCTACTGAGTTCTTCCTTCTAGCCAGGGTTAAAAATTTGCCCATTTCTTTAGACAACATACACAAAACCCTGACCAGAGCCCTGCCTATATTTTCTGCTTGGACCCTGTCCACTCCTGACAACAGCAATGACAAATAACAAGAGAAAATGCTGGAAGCGCCTACTCTGCGCCCCTTAATCCTCAAGACACCTGTGAGGCCAAGTTACCCCCCTTCACAAATAAAGAAACGGAGGCCCAGAGGAATGAAGCTCTCTGTCTAAATTCACCCAACTAGAAGTGGCAGAACCAGGATTTCAACCCAGAAAGTTGGGCTCCACATCTGTGCTCGTGATCCACGCACCACCCCTGGAAACCCAGCCCTGAGGTCACAGTTTGGACAACACCCGATTCTAAGTACTGAGGCCCAATGAGGCCACACCTTACTCGTGACCACATATACCCTGCACGGGCCACAGGCCCCCATTCTAACCACAGAGACACGGATGAGCCACACCCAGGCCAGTCCACACCCCTGAACCCCACCCCCCATCCTGAGCACACACCCAGCCCCGACCAGTTTCAGAGCTCACAAGCTTGCCGACCAGGGGCCAATTTCAATAGCTTGGCTTAAAGCCACCTGCATAATTTTTCATACAAAATTTAAAATCAAGAAATATCACCTGAAAACTTAAAATCTAGCTTCTCTAGGGAAAAGGAAAAACAATGGATCCAGCCCTGCGGGGCTCATATTCCTGAGAGATGGTGGTGACTTGCTCATGGATGGAAGTAGCGGGAAAAGGGAAGTGGGCAGATTTGGCGGAGGTAAAGGGATTCCATATACTGAATCTGGGGAGTGGGCAGAAATCAGGGATGGGACCAAGAATCAGAAACTGAGGCACCAGACAAAGGGAGGAACCAGGTACTAAGATGGGGAACCTCCAGCTTTGGGGCAGAAGATGGTGGAAATTAGGAGTTCTGATTAGACATGGAAAGTGTGAGGGACCTATGACACACCCAAGTAGAAGGCTGCAGATACAGAGATAACTGTGCCTCAGTTTCCTCCTTTGCAAAGGTCGGGGGCGGGGGGCAGGTAGGGTTTTTAGGATCACATGTCAAATTTCCCAAGTATGGTCAAATCCAAACTGCATTTAGCACCATTACAACCCTATGCAGTAGGAATTTTTATCCCCACTTATCAGATGGCATCACTGAGATCTGGGAAGCTAAAGTAATTTGTCCCCCAGACATAGCACAGCTCCCTTTTCCCAGATCTCTGCACAACAACCCTGGTCCCAACCGCACCCACCTACCATACCCAGCCCCCCACAACTTATGCAAGGGCCTCCGGGGAGCCTGGGCCCAGAGAGATCTGGGACCACAGTTAGTGAGCAACCCCCAAGAAGCCTCCTCCCAGAGACAGACTCTGAGTCTCAAGCACAAAGAAGCCCAGCTGAAGGTAACAGACCGGTGGGGGAGAGAGAGGCATGGAGAGAATGTCTCAGCTACCAGCCCACAAGGGTGAAGGGTACCAAGAACCAGGGTGACCAACCATATGACCCTTGACCCTCGGGCAAGTCCCTTCCACTGGGTTTCAGTGTCCCCATCTGTTGAGTGGGCACTACCAGATGCCCTCAGGTGACCCAAGATACCACCAAGTTCTAAGACAGTCCCGGAGCTCTCTGCCCCTTCAGTGACCCACGTCCTGTAGCCTAGGCCCCTTCCCTGGACACAGTCCTCCCTCGGCAGAAGTGACCAGCCTAGCGAAGCCATATACACCCCAGGATCCCAGGACAGCCCCCCCAGAGCTGGAGGCCCAGGGGAGGGCGTACTCACTCTCGCGCTGCTCCCGCTCACGGATGATGGCGTCCAGCCACTTCTGCTTCTCCTCCGCAGTCTTGGCCATGCACACAAACCACTTGTTTTTGGCCGTGTTGTGGATCTTCCAGCCGTTGGTGACCGTGTAGCCGTTGCTGTGGTAATCCGCTGGCAGGGGCAGAAGGCAAAGGTGGGTCAGCCCAGACTAAGCCTACAACTCTGAATATTCCCTACTCGCTTGAAAGTAAGGTCATAGGACCAGCGCATCTCGCTCCAGAAAAACAGGAGGCAGGGGCATCAGCAGGATCAGGGTCTGAGAGCTGAACTTGCAACTCTTCAAACGCTCACTCCCTCTCCTCTCTATTCTCTGCAAAGAACAGAAGACCTGCAAACAAAGACCCCCCCCACACACACACACACCCCCACCAATTACAGGGGCTTCAAGACCCCACAGTCTGGGCACAAATGCAGGAGTCCTGGAGCCTGGGAATACATCCCAGCCTCCCTGCCCATCTCATCCGGACACTGGGGCTACTTAAAACCTAGTGCAAGCCCAACAATGCCAAGTTCGGGGCCCTTATACACTGCTGGCTGGGATGGGAACTGGCCAACCTCTTTGAAAACAGGCTGTTGTTTTCCAGGAAAGTGGAAGCTGCCCATACTCTAAATCCGAGGAGGGGTCCACAGGTTTTGTGACACTGCCGAAGAAGTCTGTGTCTCAAAACCAGTTAGGAACTTCTGCCCTCGCCAAGCTCAAGGGCACATACACAAAGAGGTTCACACAAGACTGCTCACCACCTCACTGTTCATAACAGCCAACAGCAGAAATGACCCAAATGTCTATCACCAAAGGCAGGAATAAGAGAATTACACAGCAGAGGGAACCAACACCGTGCAGACCCCTCCAGGCAGAAGCACAAAGAGAGACGCAAAAGAACACACAGTATAGGGACGCCTGGGTGGCTCAGTTGGTTAAGCGGCTGCCTTCGGCTCAGGTCATGATCCAGCGTCATGGGATCGAGTCCCATATCGGGCTCCTTGCTTGGCAGGGAGCCTGCTTCTCCCTCTGCCTCTGCCTGCCACTCTGTCTGCCTGTGCTCACTCGCTCGCTCTCCCTCTCTCTCTGACAAATAAATAAATTTTAAAAAAAAAAAAAAAAAAAAAAAAAAAAAAAAAAAAAAAAAAAAAAAAAAAAAAAAAAAAAAAAAGAACACACAGTATCTTATGAGCCCTTAAATAGATACATAAAACAGTATCTATGTAACTGCATGTATATATTTAGACCCACTTAGTAAGTATATAATGACATACCCATTTAAAGAAAGTTCTGAAACAAATTTTCATTAAGATGTTTACTAATGCAGGGGCGTCTGGGTGGCTCAGTGGGTTAGGCCTCTGCCTTCTGCTCAGATCATGATCTCAGGGTCCTCGGACCGAGCCCCACGTCTGGCTCTCTGCTTGGCTTCTCCCTGCTTCCCCCTCTCTGCCTGCCTCTATCCCTACTTGTGAGCTCGCGCACTCTCTCGCGCTCTCTCTCTCTCTCTGTCAAATAAACAAATAAATAAATAAATCTTAAAAAAAAAAAAAAAGATGTTTACTAATGCATACTTGGGAGATAAAAATGTTTTTTTAAAAAAAAGCAAGAAAATGGTCATCACATAATTTGGATGGTTACTTCAGGGGGGCAGGAGGTGCTGTGGCCGAAAAGGGGTATGTGAGGAGCTCTCAGGGTACACGCAGTGTTCTACTTACTGACTTGATGGAATGGTGACAACCCAGGTGTTCGTTCACTCAAAATGTGCATATGCTTTAGATACTTTTTTTTTAGGGAGGTTACATTTCAAATAAAAGAAAAAAACCGAGGGGCGCCTGGGTTGCTCAGTCAGTTAAACACCAGACTCTAGATTTCAGCTCAGGTTACGATTTCAGGGTCATGAGATCAAGCCCCGCATGGGGCTCCAAGCCCAGCACGTAGCCTGTTACGATTGTCTCTCTCCTTCTCCCTGTGCCCTCCCAACCTCTAAAAAAGAAAAGAAGAAAAAAGAAAAAACTGAAACAGAGACTGTGCCACGGAGCAGGTGGGGCTGGGGTCAGGTGGGCCTTGGAGTAAAGGCCTACCTGTCCCGTCTTCCACATTCTCCACCTCCATGACTTCAGTGTTGATTCGACCCCTGAAGATGTAGAGGGAGCCATTGATGGACTTGGTCCTCTTGGTGGATTTCTTGCTCCCGGTGACCCTGAAAGACAGGGGGACGTCAACAACCCCTATGTCTCACCTAACGGGGCTTGGAAGAGCAAAAGGAAGCAGAGCGGTAATCTGGAAGGGCGCCCGGAGATGGCAGGAGCACCGCACCGGGCTCAGGAGCATGGGTTTTCTTTCGGCTGGTGGCTGGGTGACTTGAACAAGTCTCTTCACCATCCCAAGATGCAGTTCCTCCATCTGGAAAATAGGCCTTGCTGACCTCACAGAGCCACAGCTAACAGTTGACATTGATAAGAAACTAACCAGAAGCAGCAGAAATTCATTCCTCTTGGCTATAAGGTCAGTAGGGGCTCTCAGAGTGTCTAACAGAGGGGTACTTTCTCAAATCAGACCAGAGAAGAAGGGTGCCCGGAGTAGGCAGTCCACCCAACCATCCGCATCCCCCTGCCCACCATTCATGCCCTCACTCAGGTCAACCAGCCACTCACTCAGTCACTCAACAAACATCTGACCGGTCCTTCCTATGGAGAGGATGACCAAGTTGAGGCCAAGGGGAGTCACGCATCCATGCATTCAACAAGCACTTTGGAGAAGACCCACTGAGTGCCAGGCACTGCACTAGGCGCTGGGTCTGCAACAGTGAACAAAAACAGTTTCTGAGAACTCATCATCCAATACGAGGGGGCAGGGGGCACAGAGACAGACGCTAAGCAGAGAAGTCAAAGCCAAGTTACATCAGGATTGCTGAATGTGTGGTTAAAATAAAGCAGAGAATGAAGTCTGAGGGCTTGAAGGCCACTCTGGGGTAGGCGCAGGCCCCCTGCTCCGCCAAGTGGGTCATTCTCCCAGATCTGTTTGCCTGATGTGCACCTGTCACTGAAATTGGGCAAACTATGTATTATAAGTGAGGACATACGAATGTTGGAAAGAGCTGTCTCTCTGAAAATTAAGTGACTATTTCGTTAAGACTTGATAAAGCTAAGTTGCTTTTGTGTTCAGAATGAATTTATTCTTGGGCACCTGGGTGGCTCAGTCGGTTAAGCGTCTGCCTTAGGCTCAGGTTCCTGGGATCGAGTCCCGCATGAGGCTCCCAGAGCCTGCTTCTCCCTCTGCCTCTGCTTCTCTCTCTCTCTCTCTCTCTGCCTCTCATGAATAAATAAATAAAACCTTTAAAAAAAAAAAAAGATTTAAAAAAAGGGTGAACTTATCCTCAAAGAAGAGACCTCGGCTCTTGATGAAAAGAATGTTTAAAAAATGCAATGTATATGCTTTTAACTAAAATATGAAAAGTTTGTAAAAATAATCGTAATAAAACAAGGTGATGGTTAGGGAGGGTGGGGACATGATTGATTTTAATTGGGACAGGGGAGGGAGAGGTGGTCAGGGGAGGCCTCCCTGAAGAGGTGGCTTTGGAACAAAGACCTTGGAAAGGTGAGGGAGAAACCTAGGAGGGCATCTGAGGAGGAATATTCTGGCAGAGGACACGAGCCCCATGCCATGCTGCAAGGAGCCTCGAGCTGGCTGGCGGCTGAAGGGGAGTGGGCGAGGGCGAGTGTGGGGCAAGGGGTCAGAGCGGCCACATGGGCCAGATCCTGTGGGGTCCTGTGCACCGTGGTAAAGATGGACTCCTGCCAGTGTGAGGTGGGGGCCGCAGAGGGTCTGAGCAACGGAAGAACATGATCTTATCTAGGTTATAAAGGACTCCCTGCGGCGGAGAAGGGACTGCAGGCGGGGCCAGCAGAAAGCAGGGGGAACTAGAAGCCACTGAGCAGAGCAATGGTTTGCGCCCACCTACCCAGGCCTACCTATTCGGGTGTGCGTGTATCCAAGCTTCTGTGAACTTTCATGCAAGTATAAAATCCATAGGGCAAAAAAAATACCCAAAGAAAGATGCGGCTCATTTAACTTTCAAAGAGTGAGCACACCTCTATTATCACTATAAACACCCCGAAAGCCCCCCACTGTGTCCCCTTCCCAGTCACTACCCCCCTGCCCTGTCCCTCCCCGTCCGCCCACAACAGTCACAGCTCTCCTGACCTCTGACCCCACGGCTTCGCTCTGCCTGTTTTGGAACTTCACATACAGGGAATGACCACAGGTGATGGTGATGGGTATGTCGGTCGCTTCCTGTTTGGTGCGGCCGTGACTGTCTTTGCATGTGTCTTATGAAGAACACACGTGCACGTCTCTGCAGGGGACCTACCTAAGGGCTGAACTGCTGAGTTACAAGGGATGTACGTGGTCGCCTTTCCTGGAGAATGCCAAGCTGTTTCCCAAAGGAGTTGCACCAGTTCTCCCCGCCCCAATAGAGTAGGAACGTCCCAGTGGCTCCCCATCCTCTGTAGCTAATTTCCATGTTGGCCATTCTGGTGGGCACAGAGTAGTGGCTCATTAAACATTCCATTTGCATATCCCCGGTGAGTAACGAGGCTGAGCACCTTTTCATGTTTACTGGCCATTTAGTCCTGTGGGCCATGGGCTTTTGTGAAAGGACTGCCCCTAGAGCATTTTTCTGTTGGGTTATCTTTTTCTTAATGATTTCTAGCAAGAGTTAGCAAACGTTCTCTGAAGAGGGCCACATGGAGAGTAAACATTTTCAGTTTTGGGGGCTCCGTGTCTCTGTGTCAACTACTCTACTCTGCCCTTGATGCAGGAAAGCATCCATGGACAACACCAAAACAAATGGGCATGCCGTGTACCAATAAATCTTTATTTATAAAAAGAGAGTGCCAAATTTGGCTTCTAGAACTTCTTGATACATTCTGGATGTGAGTCCCCTGTTAGTTATATGGATCGCAAAGATCCCTAGTCTGTAGCTTACTTTTTACTCTTGTCACAGTGTCTTTTGATGAGCAGTTCTTAATTTTAACGTAATCTGATGAATCCATTTTTCCTTTAGAATGGCACTTTTTGTCCTATTTAAGAAATCTTTGCATACCGCCAGATTGTGAAGATAGTCTCCTATGCCTTCTCCTGGAAACCTTATGGCTTTACCCCACACATTTAAATCTATGATCCATCTGAAGTTGGCTTTTCGTGCATCTTATGAGCTAACAGTCAAGACTCATTATCCCCCGTGGGATCCCAAACAAACCAAGCATCATTTATTGAACTGCATTGGCACCTCTGTTGAAATTCAAATGATCACTTCCACGGGGGTCTGCTGCTGAACTCACTCTCCTAGTCCACTAAACTCTTTGTCTGGTTTGTCACCAATACAATGTTATCTTAATCACTTCGGCTGAGAGTAAGCCAGGCTTCCAGTAGACGAGGTCCCCAGCGTTGCCCTTTTTCAAAATGGTGGAGGCCGTGTTCGTGTTTCCAGGTAAATTTTACAACCACTGACACATACACACACGAAAACTCCCTCCTGGAGTTCTTATTGGAATGACACTGAAGTTCTGGCCAAAGTTAGGGAGCGGAATGGAAAGGACTTGCTGAAGAAGTGGGTGTGGGGTGAGGCAGGTCAGCATCAAGGTCAACCAAGGTGCCCTTCACTCCAAATGAGGAAGACTCAGAGGAAAAGGCCTGGGACTGGAGTTGTGAGGAAAATGAAGAGTCTAGCTTTAGGCCCGACTGAAGTGTGAGTGGGATGCGAGAGCCCCCAGAGGAAGACAGAGAGTGGTAATTCTTCTCCTTTCCATACACGTCCCAGGCCTTATTCTAACTGATTTCCATGTTTTATTGTACTTCATCTATAAGAACTATCCTTTCGGATGGGGACTACTTTTATCCCCATTGAACAGACAGGAAAACAGAGACACAAAAAGCTGATGTAACTTGCCCAAGGCTGCATGGCCAGTGAGTGGCAGGGTCTCGATGTCCCTAAGTACTGCGACCTCTAAGACACAAACAAGCAGTCGAGGTATTAGAGACGGAACTCGTTGCGGGTTCTCTTCTTGGGGGCCTCGGTTTCCCATTCCGAAGAATGGGAAGGTAGGCTCCTAGAACACTCCTTCCGCTTCTGATATCCAAGGAGCCTCTACTTCCAAATTGGGCCAGAAACACTCTGAGTCAGAGACCTTCCCTGACCCATGTCCCGGTCGGGAGGTGCCCCGAGTGACCCAGGCAAGGACAAACCGGTCAGCAGACACCTAGCAATGACAGGCATTTCCTGTGACCACATTAGTCAGGCCGGCGGCCCCATTCCCCCTGCCCAATCCCTCTGGGACATCCCGTCTTGGAGCCCGGCCCCCTGGCTCCCCATCCCGAGACGGGAACGCTGGCCGCCAGCCACGTTCTCCCAGGAGACAGATGTGCCCTTTCCCTCCAGCCGGCCTGGCTCAGTCACAGAACTGGCGCGGAGAACGGCCTTCAAAGAGCTCACGGCAGCCCCAGGGCCAGCCCCAGAAGGCCCACATGGAATCCAGCAGCAGCAGCCCCGGCCGCTACTGCCCCAACAGACGCGACCACGCTGATGGAGGAAGGGCCGGCGGCCGAAGTCATCCAGCCAGAGCTGGAGCCGCTCACACACGCCTGGAGGGACATTCTGTTTTCTACAGCCCCTGGTGTTCTGAGAAAAGTGCCTGCTTCAGACAGCCCAGGGCGGCTGGCAGTGGGGGCAGAGGACTCTCAGGATGGGCCCAGCGAGAACAGGCAGGAAGCAAGCAAGGAGGAAGGAGAAATGGGATGTTCATGGGCAGAGGGGCGGCTGGAGGGGATAGGGGACACGAGACAGACGCAAAGAGACCTAACAGAGTGGGCAGAAATAAAGGATCAAATAAGGAAGACACGCTCTGGGAGATGGGAGAAGAGGGAGGCCAAGGCCTTCAACCAGAAGGACCAAACCCAGAACAGGGAAGAATGGCAGAGGGGAAGGGGCCCATGGCTGAAGTGCCTACTGCGTGCCTGGAGCTCCACCTGTGCGTGAACAGGAACTCAACACGGATGGAGGCAAGTTAGCGGTAAGGGGAACAGCAGCTAACCCTGACTTTGTGAGCTTTAACTACGTCCCGGGGGCACCTAACACTTCTGCTCTTCACAATCGCTCTGAGAGGCATACGATCGCCTGATCCTGCACAGAAGGGAACAGAGGGAAAGAAAGGCAAAGTCCGAGCTAGAGAAGTGCGACCAGGGATTCAACTGTAAGGAGCTTGGCTGTACATCAAACTCTACTGTAAGAAGGGGTTTATCATCCCTATTCCATAGAAGAGAAAACTGAGGCTCAGAGAGGTCAGGCTGGAAGAGAAAGAAAAGCCCCCCCACACACACAAGGAACACCATCATTCATCCCGTGAAAAGGTTCCTCACGACAACCTGAAGAGGCCAGCAGAAACAGACAAGGAAAAGGAGGCTCAGGGACAGTAAGCGACATGCCGAGAGCCCAGAGGAAGGTGGAGGCAATGCTGACAGTAGGCCCCAGGGTCTGGACCTCCCCTCAGCCTTAGCTTTTCCTAGATAAAGGAGTAAAGAGGCCTCTGGAAAGTCACTGTTTCAGCCCTAAAATAAGGTAACAGGAAGGAGGATTCAAAAGGGCTTCTTCAGAAAACTGAAAGACAGGGATCTCTTAGTCCATTATCCACCCAGCCACACCAGCCAGCCACCCACCCAGCAAGCCACCCAGCCAGCCACTCGTTCCCCTACTCCTCTGTCTTCCAAGTCTCCCTCTCTCCAACCATCCACCCACCCATCCACCCACTTGGTCATTCAATACCCAACCCTCCATCCCAGAATCCAATCACCCCAGCAACCACCAATCAACCATCCATCTATCCATCCATCCACCCAAATGATCTTCTATCTACCTCCCATTTTATGACCATCCCTCCCCCCCACCCATTCATTTAAATGTCATACATGAAGGCCCCAACTCCCCATTACATCTGAACATACCTCTGCCAGCTCATCATGTCTTCATACACTTCTCCAACTACCAAACACCCAGACATTTGCCCAATTTTCTGTCCATCCCTCCATCCAGCCCTCTCCTACACCTCCAACCACTCACCCACTTGCTCCTTCATCTACTCACTCATCCATCGGCAAATCAATTCACACAGCCATCCACAAGCCTCCCTGCCCCTTTTCATCCACCATCCACTCATCCTCGGAGCCCCACCTACACACCGATCCCTCCTCCCATCTGCCCACACATCCCAACATGCACACTCACAGTCAGGCATGCGTCTGTACGTGTCTACCCCTCGCCCACCTATCCATCCACTTCCTTGACTCTACAAAGTGTAGGAAGTTCCAGGGAAAAATACAAAGGTGACAAAGATACTATCCTTTCTCTCAAAAAGCTCAACAGTGAAAGAGCCCTGTGTCCTTCAATTCCCCACCTTTGGATCTTAGAATCAGAGGATGTTAGTGTCGCAAAGAATCCCCAAATTTCTATGACTGTCTAGGTCCACACTGTCCAATACAGCCACTGTGGCTCCTGAGAACCTAAAATGGGGCTAGAATGACTTGAGATGTGCTGTAAGATAGGCACCAGATTTTGAAGACTTCGCATACAAAGAAAATGCAAAATACCTTCTTAATGATTTTCAAAAATCGATTATACATTGGTTGTTTACATTAAATAACATTTACAGATACACTGGAAAAAATAAAATACATTATTTAAATTCACTTTGATGGTTTCTTTTTGATTTTTTTTTAATGTGGCTGCTAGGAAATGTTAAATAACATGTGAGGCTTGCATTATATTTCTATTAGGCAGTGATGATCTAGAACAAACCCCTCAACTCAGAAGAGAAAAGGGAGGCCAAGAGAGGGAAGTGACAAGCCTAAGGTGTCACTATAAGAGAGAGTCAAGGTCCCTCGGAATCCCTGCCTCCAGGCCCACCTAGGCAGCCCCAGCCCCAGCAACTCACCTGGATTTCCGCTTGCAGTAGACAAGGAGGTTGTCAAAGAGGAAGAAGGCCCTCTCCTGGATGTTGCCCGCAGAGATTTTTAACAAAGTCCCTTGCAGGAGGAGCTGGGTGCAGATGTCTGTGAGGTTGGAGCCCTGGGAGAGTGACAAGGGGAGAGGGAATGAGCTGGCAAATCCAGGAGAGCACTCGGGGATATCCCCTTCCTTCCCAGACACAGAACCTACCACAGCCTCACTTGCCCCACCCCCACCCCAAAAAACGTAAACGCGCCACTGCAGGAAATCTGTCAGCAGACAGAAAAATCCCAACAATCTCATCAGTGACTTCTGCCCGTTGAGCACGCCGGAACCATGCCGGGAGGAGCACAAGGAGAAGCCCATTTCATAGAAGAGAAAGCTGGGCTCGGGGAGGGGAAATGACCCACCCAGCCCAAGTTGGCATCTGGTTTTATTTTGGTTCGGTTCTTGCTTGGGATTTGGGGCTTTTCATGTTTGTTTTGTTTTTGCCTACCCTTCCTCATTTATGTCTTGACTTGTGAAGGTATCACCACCACTGGAATGCCACTTCCATAAGCACAGGAAGCGTTATGGAGCATGATCAAGCATTTGCCACAGTCTCCCCAGCACCTGTCACCCTCTCGGGCACACAGCAGGTGCTCAGTAAATGCCTGCAGAGCAGGAGATAAACACAGTGTGCACACCATCAGGGCAGGATTCTTGGAGCAGCTCCTCTAGCTACAGCCATGAACACAGATGGAAACAGTTCTCAAACTCCGGGGGGCCATCCGTGCTAAGTGACGGGGGCGGCCACGACGCTCGCCGGGCATGGAGTTATCTGAACCTCGGTGATGTTCCCGCTGAGGGGGTCAGGAAAGGCTCCAGGAGGACCCGACCGCACAGGTCTGTCTAGAGCTCAGGGAGGACCAAGGTGGGGCACAGAGCTCTCCAAGTGCTACAGGAGAAGAGGCTGGAAACACACCGAGGAGGGCCCTGGATGCCTCCCCTGTGGCGGGAGCGGAGTTCAGCTGGCTCTCAGCTGTCCAACCACAGACTCCATTTCCCAGCATCCCTGTGCCCGTGTGGTCACGTGACTGACGTATGGCCCGTGTGCCCCATTCCTACATTATTTCCTTGAAAGAAAACAGCTTCCTCTCCTCTCCCTCTCTTCCCTCTTGTCACAGCCTGGAAGCTAGCCAGAGAGGTGGCACACACTGTAGCAGACAGTACAGCAAGAAGCTGGAAGGAACCTGGGCCCGAAGGGAGCTGCCACGCCCTCCCTGCCAGCCTGCTCTGCTGCTGAGAAATCAATTTCTCCCTCATTTATGCCATCCTCTCTCTCCTTTTAGCAGCCAATAATGTACTCGAAGCCACACGTCAGGATTAGCACCAGGCCCAGCAACAGGCGGACAATGGGGGGTCTCTGACATTTAGGCCCCAGAGACACTATGCAAAAGAGGGGTTCAGGGAAGCTCGTTTGACCTGCAGATGACAGAGGAGGAAGAATGACACGTGAAATGAACTTGCGAGAGAGAGAGAAGTGTGCACAGAGTCTCCTTCCCCAAACATGAGACACCCAGAACCAAAGAGGAGTTCATACCCCGATGACGGATGCTGACTCAGTTACTTCTGAGACCCAGGAAGGGGAACTGGTTCTAGAAATGCAGAAATCGGGCTTTCTGCTAACTGCCTACTGCAGTCTCCGCTACTTCAGGCTGTGTCCCCTGAACACAGCAAACTCATCACCCAAAAATGCCAGAGATGCCTCTGGGGCCCAGCTGGGGTCCCGGGAAACCCGTTCCTTGTGGTCAAGGGCTAGCGGCCTTGGGCAGGAGTGTGCACCTGTTAACAGAAATCACAGCACAGACACCCATATGCTGCGGACAGGGACCAGACTCCACACACAGCCACCAGCCAGGGAGTGAGCCCGCCGTACCAGGGCTCGGGGCTCTCGTGACAAGGAGCCCCATGGACCCCCAGTATCCTCGCCAGCAGGGTAAGCGTGACTCTTGAGGTGATGAGGCTCTAACCACGGCCCATGGGCCGGCTCAGGGCAGAAGCCATTCAGCAGCTCCTAGAGGCCGCCTGCTTCCCCACCTGGTCCCCTCCCCTCACTCATGCCCACCGCTCCAGTCTTCTGGCCTCCAAAGGGGATTTTAGCCACTTGTTTGTGGATCTGGCACCTGGCCTGGCTACAGGGCCCCAAACCCTGACCTCTCTGTCAATGTCCAGGGACCGCAGAGACCAGCGAACCCAGCCTGGGAAGCTTCCCCTCCAGCCTTGGCCAAAGACCACCTAGCAAATACACATGAACTGCCAAGGACATGGCAGGGGTATGCCCCATCCACCCCAGCCCTGCTGAGAAGCCCAGCTGGCTTGGTGCCCCCAGAATCCTTGAACCTGGGTCCAGGGTAATCTAGGATCAGACACACAGGGGAGAGGCTGAGCACCACAGTGTCCACCAGCCAGGGCTAGAGACGTGCGGACAGCATAGACTCGCTCGAACTGAAGCATTAACAGGCGAGGAGACAGGAAAAGCTTACCACACACCCGCACGGTTCTAAGTATTTTACACAAATCCAGTTCATCCTTACGACGGCTCTCATTTTACAGGCAAAGAGACTGAAGCACAGAGCAGAGAAGTGACTTGTTCAAGGTCACACAGCTGGTCAGTGAGAGAGCTGGGATGTGTACCCAGACGGGATGGCGCCACTCTCCCACCCGGGGGAAGGGGAGAGACGGCTGCCCCTTAGAAGGTAACCTGACAACCTGAAGGGCTTTTTAATGAGACGACTGGTCTACAGCAGAGGTCTCCAAAGAGGAGAGACCACAGCCCCCTGGAGCACAAGGCGTCCCAGGAAGGGTGGAAGGACCTATGACAACTTCTCTCTCTCTCTCTTTTTAATAACAATTTTATGCTTCCTCGCTCCTATTTCCTTCTGTCCCCTCGTGGGTGAGTGGGCAACTGACGATCTCTCAAACCAGCATTTCCAGAGCCAGCGAGACGAGTATGCCCTATTTCGTTCTTATTAAGAACATGTTGTTGTTTTTTTTTATTATTGTGAGCTTCACACAGAAGTCCGTGGAGCTTGCTTCCTGAATGTCCCTCTGCAGGAGGGTCAGCCCACACTGGGTATGAGCCGTAGCTAAAGCTGCATGAGGCTTTTTCATCTTAAAAAAAAAAAAAAAGAAAGAAAGAAAGTAAGAGTGAAACCCTGCTCTGTGGCCAAAGCTCCTCTTGGAGTTTACAGAGCATTTACTCCAAGCCAGGGAGGCAGCCTGGTTCCAAGCGCTGAGCGTGGGTTCCCTCCCGAATCCTCAAGGGACCCAAGAAGGAGGGCTGCGATCACCCAGACTTTTCAGATGGGGAAACTGAGGACGAAGAACCTCCCTGCAAAGGGAGCTGGCTCGTTCACTCACTTCCACGGTATTGCGACATCCTGCCATTTCCTCCCGCTAGATAAAGTGGATTTATGGCTTCACTTATCTGGTTTTAAGTAAACCAGTCTCCCGACTAAAAAGGACAAGCGGCTTAGGAAGGATGGGGGCGGGGGAGGAGGCATCAGACTCCTGATGCAAGCCCAAGCCCACAGCCACGAAGCAGCCAAGGAGAGACCCTCCCTCCTCCCACAACGAGTACCTTGCCAGACATATTCCAAGAGCTAGATGGCAGCCATCTAAACAGACCGGCGAGAGGTCCGGTGCCAAGATCAGTAATTACCAGGAAGATTATCAGAAGCAAGGATCTGCAACCACTGCCATTCACCACAAACTACATGCAAGTCACACTGTCCCCCAAGGTTATAACTACAGGGAACACGAGACACTACAAGTAGCTTCACTGTCATCCGGGATTGTTTCTAGCTATGACACATTATTTTTACAACTCGCCTTAAGGATCAAACTGCATTTAAAAACCTTTCTCCTGGGGCGCCTGGCTGGCTCAGTGGGTTAAGCCTCTGCCTTCGGCTCAGGTCATGGTCCCAGGGTCCTGGGATCGAGCCCCGCATCGAGCCCCGCATCGGGCTCTCTGCTCAGCGGGGAGCCTGCTTCCTCGTCTCTCTCTCTGCCTGCCTCTCTGCCTGCTTGTGATCTGTCAGATAAATAAATAAAATCTTTAAAAATAAAAACCTTTCTCCTGGGGCACCTGGCTGGCTCAGAGGAGCATGTGACTCTTGATCTCGGGGCTGTGAGTTCAAGCCCCACACGGGGAGTAGAGATTACTTCAATAAATACACTTTCAAAAGAAACCTTTCGGCTGCAGAGAAAACCACTTCACTTTTTCCAACAAGCATTCATACTCCAGTTTTCACTTTATCCTCAGAATGACACCAGGACAGGGACACCTGGGTGACTCCGTCGGTGAAGCCTCTGCCTTCAGCTCAGGTCAAGATCTCAGGGTCCTGGGATCGAGTCCCACATGGGGATCCTTGCTCAGCAAGGAGCCTACTTCTCCCTCTGCCGCTCCCCCTGCTTGTGCATTCTTTCTCTCTCTGACAAATAAATAAAATAAAATCTTAAAAAAAAAAAAAAAAAAAAAGAATGGCTCCAGGAGATACCTTCAAGAGATATTATTACTCAGATCAGAAAACCAAGGCAAATGGAGGCCGAGAGAGCAGGACAAACTTGCCTGAGGCAGGGCCGACTGTCAGTTACAGGGCTGGACCTCCAGACCAAGTCCCTGTGCCTCAGTTTCCTCAGCTGGCCAATGGGGATCATAAGAGCACCCGCCCCTTTGTCCTGGAGACGTGTAACAGGGGCTCAGTCATTGCCAGCAATTCTTACTCTGGCACAGTGTACCTCCTACAGCACCCGGGACAGTGACCGAAATCAGGGCCACTCTCCAACTGTAGGTTTTTCAGGGTCTAAACGGGCCCCCAAAGATCTTTAGTTCTTATTTCCCGAGGCCCTTCCCAGAAGTAGGCATCTAGAAAACACTTCTGCTTCGGCTGCCAAAGGGCTTGCTCAATCCTCTTCTCCACAGGGGCCCATGGGAGAGATTTCTTTCTCAGCTGGTTTCCAGGAAACTGTGTCTCCCAGAAGAACTGCTCCGTCTTCCTTTTTTGAAAATAAATATTGAGTAACTTATGTCTCCTGCTCTCTTCACTTTGGCTGCCAGGAAGCTCAAAGCCCAAACAGGCTTAAACACATCCTTCATTCTGTTTGCTCTTTAGGTAAGCGTGTTGGCTGAAAGTGGCCGTGCGACCCACTGGTCAGTGAGATGAAAGGGGAAGTCTTTGGGGCTTCAGGGTAAGGTTTTCCTCCACTGAGGAGAAGAACTCCCTCTCATGCCCTGGCCACGCCTCTGTCACCGGCTATTCTGGAACACAAAGTGATGCCTGGAGCTCCTGCTCTCATGGGACCGGGCGGGGGAGGCCAAGAGGACCTCGAGAGACAAAGGGGGAGCTCTGACATCCTGGGGCTGACATAAGTCCTGAGACAACACATCCTAACCAACACACCTGACATTCAGCAATTTGCAGTCACAGGAAACAGAAACCAAGCTACATGTATTTTAAGCAGAAAGAAATATGGGGTTTACTTAATTATCTGATGGTCTAGGGGAGCCCAGAATCCAAACCGGGGCTCCCAGAAAACCACCAACACTGTCTACCTGGCCCACCCTCCACAGAGCCACTGCCTCGGCCCCATCTGGGAAAAGAAAGAGTCACACACACCTGCTCAAGCGGATACACCAGGAAAACACAACCCAGGCTGCAACCAGGCCCAAGGCAGCCGCTGCCTCAATGGTCAGCTGCAGAGCCATCCCTTGCCTGCGCGACACATGCCATCAACAACAAGCAAATGTCCCGTGCCCCTGAATACCCAGGAAGCTGGAGCCCGGCCCCTCTGCTGATGCTACCACAGAGAGCCAAACGCGACCACGGCTATGCTCTATATCCCACCCCATCGGCCAAATCCCCAGCAGCTGGATCTGATTTTGGCCAATCACATCCCAAACCTGAACTACTGGGGGTGTCGAGAAATGCGGCTCTCCATTCCCCAGCTTCGGCAGGATGGGAAGGCCCCGTGGGAAGAGGATGGGTATGTGGCCAGAGCTAATCCACACTACCCGCCTCTCCGTTGCACGCAGCCCCCGCCCCCTCTTCAGCCAGACTCTCAATCTCTGCAGTGAGACGGAGTCACGTTCAGGATTCCGGAACACCGGGAAGACAAGTGGAAATCCCAAAGGTAGCAAGCGCCAGAAAACCCAAAGGCAGATGATTCAGAGAGTAATCTAGGAGCCTTTCATCTTTCCTTTTGATCTCCCGTTCCAGCTGCATTGACTCTGATATTGATCTTTTTTAATTTATTCAGATTTCCCCATTTCCTTCCACAGATTTGTAGGAAATCTCTGATAATCTAAGGAAAACATGGAGGTTTAAACGCATGCACCATGAGAAGATTTCAAGAATCCCAGAGCCCCGTAAGCATGATGATAGTAATATAATAGCAACCCCTATCATTTATTGAGCACCTACTGTGTGCCAGGAAGAGAGGAAACAGGAGGTTCAGAGATGTTAAGACATCTGCCTCGAGTCACCCAGCAAGGGAGCATGAGAGCCAGAACTCTGTCCTGGCCCAGACCCATAAGCACTACAGTGGACCTCGGCGTCAAAAGCGCCAAGGCCTATGGACACCAGGCAGGTGAGGCAACACGTGAAGGAGAGAGACTGGGGAGGAATGGGAGGTGCCGGGGACTGAGGAACACTGGAAGCTCTTGTGGCTGTGGTCGCAGAAACTGAGGGCCCAGGGCTACCGATTTTTCTAAAGAAACTTGAACTCTGGACTTTCATGTGGATTCCATTGGAAAATAACTAAAAAAAAAATTTTTTTTTTTTTTTGTGAACACCGTGGAGACTGAACCAAACGCACTGGGCGGGCTGAAGCCTGGGGCCCAGACCATAGCGCTGAGCTGCAGCCGCACACGCCCGGGGCCCCGCTCCTCCCGCCCCGCCGCACCTCCCAGCCCTCGATGTGGGACTGCAGCTGCTCCAGCGCCTCCAGCTTCTCCATCTGCCGCTTGGTCTCGTTGATGTTGGAGCACACGGTCTTCATGGCCTGCAGGGCGCTCTGGACCGCGGGGTGGTCCGGGTGCTTGCCTGGGGTCCTCTTGGCCAGCTCCTAGGGGACCGGGGAGGACAGGAATGAGAGACGTCCACTCCGAGGGCCCCAGACACGGCATCCAGGTCACCTGGCCCCGCGCCAGATCCCAGCTCTGCTCTGTACAGACAGGGGCGGGGGGGGAGCGTCACGGACTCACTCACTCATTCACTCACTCATTCATTCAGTAAATGTCCCCTGAGCATCTTCATGGTGGAGCAGTATTCTAGGGCCTGGAGACAAATCTGTCAATGAAACAGAGAAAAATCCTCACCTGGAGGGTATTACACTCTAGTAAAGGAGATGGGCCAAAATAAAGAAAAATCAGGTGTACAGGACAATGTCAGGCAGTGATAAATACTATGAAAGCAAATCAGAGTGACAGGCTAGAAGGTTTTGGGAAGGGAGCTGTTCTTTATTTTATTTTATTTTATTTTATTTGAGAGAGAGAGCACAAGCCAGAGGATGGGCAGAGGGAGAAGCAGCCTCCCCACTGAGGAGGAAGCCCAACGTGGGGCTCGATCCCAGGACCCCAAGATCATGACCTGAGCCGAAGGCAGACGCTTCACCAACTGAGCCACCCAGGGGCCCTGGGAGGGGCTCTTTCAAATGGGGAGGTCAGGGGAGGCCTCTTGGAGGAGGTGACATTTAAACAGAGACTCTAGGTAAAGCAGGGGAGGGAGTCCTGCAAAAATCCTGGGGAAGACTATGCCAGGCAGAGCACAGAGAAAATGCAAAGGACCTGATATGGAAGCATTGATGGGCTAGAAGGAGGAACAGCAAGGAGACAGTGTGACTGGAGGGGAGTAAATGAGAAAGACAGGAAAAGAGAGACAAGACAGACATCAGGAGGTCAGAGAGGAGGCCACAGATACAGAGCCCAACCAAGTGCAGTCTTTTCATTGGGAGAGCAGGTATAAAAACACCCCACCTCACAGGGACCAGGACAGACCCTGTCAAGTGGCCATTCCCAGCTGGCCCTATTCCATGGCCCTCCACACACACCCCCCGCCACCTCCCACCCCCACCACAAAGGCAGGCCTGAGCCGTGCTGAAGGCCAGGTTCATCATCAAAGGGCATCAGGCACACGCGACATGAGATGAGAGAGAGAGAAGAGGGAGGCGCTGGTAGGACCTCAAGATGCAGGGAAGATTTTCCAGCTGAATCACTCAACGCACAGCGCCGCGCCGGCAGAGACAGGCCTCCTTAACCATCTGACCTAGACGTGCCCAACGGTTCCAGTATCTCCCCACCTCTCTGCTCCCTTGAAAATCACAGACGTGGTGCTCTGACGGGTCACACGTGGGTGCCAGGGCTGGCTCTGCCCCTCTGTAGTCGAGTGACCTTGGGCCAGTCGCCCTCCATGCTGAAAAGCACTGACAAGGAGGGCGACTGTGAGGAGGAAGAAAGCTGTAGCAGCTACAGCCCGCTCAGCCTTTACTCTGTGCTTACGAGGTAGGGCCCGTTATCGTCCCCTTTAACAGTTGCAGAGATTAAGGCAGAATAGCCCAAGGCCCCCAGAAAGTAAATGGAGGCACAGGTGGATGTGAGCCTGACCGTCTGGTTCTGTTCACGGGCACGGTGAATCCGATCCTCCAGGAAACGGACCTCTGCGGTCAACTACAGACCCGGTAAGCACCCGGTCTACGCCAGCCATTATCAGTCTGTCGTCTGACAACACGTGCTGCCTGGGACAGCCGCCGGGCCATCTGCCAGCGTGTTGTTCACAGCACTCGGAGCAGAACTCCGAGCAGGGGACTCTAGAACGTCCCCTCTCCATTCACTTCATTTCTGCCCCGCCTGGAAACCAACAGCCTCTTTTCTGAAGGACAAGTCCTAACGGTCCCGGAGACCAGACGTTCTGCGATGTCAGGCCCCTGAGGGTTTACTGAGCACCTGCCACGTTCTGGGGACACAGCAAAGGGGAAGCAAGGAAGGGGGGAGACGGAGCCCTCCCTCCCACAAAGGAGGCATTCCCACAGAGGAAGGGGAAGCAGAGTGTGACCTGAAGAGTTGAAGAAAAAAAAAAAAAAAAAAACAGAGGTGAGAACAGGTGCCCCGTCCTGCAGGAGTGTCCGAGGCCACCGCTGCTCTCCACACAGGAAAGAGCCTGAGCTGGCACTGAGTGTCAGAGCAGCTGTGGGCAAGGTGTCAGCGCTCAGCCGAGAGGCAGGAGGGAGGGTGGGCACCACGGCTGGGGCCGCAGTGAGAATGCTGACTTCCTCTGCCTTCACAGCAAGCCGGTGACAATCAATGCCAGATCCCTGGCAGATAAGGGGCTCATTTCCTAACAGCAGAGTCGGAGAAGAACTCCTGAGGCATGACCCAAAGTATTTAATGGAAATGGCAAACGATGTGAAGAGGCAAATCTCAACACAAACCTACCCCCGCTCCCCTGGTCCAGCCAGCTGCCACCGGGAACCCTGAAGTCAACTCCCTGGACCCCACCCCCAATCCCTACTCCCGGTCCATTCTCCACACACAGCCAGAGGGATCCTGTCAGAATGAGGTGAGACCCTGTCCCTCCCCTGCTCAGAACCCTCCTGAGGCACTTACAACACTCAGAGAAGACAAACAGCCCACAATGGCCCACAAGGACCTGCCTAATCTGGCCTCACCACCTCTCTGGCCTCACTCCCCCACTTCCTCAGATCGTCCCCTAGCCACCTCACTGTTCCTCAGACACACTCCTGCCACAGGGCCTTTGCACTGGCCCTTCCCTCTATCTGGCAGACTCTTCCTCCAGGTACCTGTAGGCCCCCTTCCTCACCTCCTCCAGGTGTTTGCTCAAATGTCACCCTCTTAGTCCCTCACTCCTGGCCCTTACCAACCCTCTTGGTCTGAGATATTTTTCCCACAGCACCCATGCCATCTCTGCAAGTATATTCATTTCCTATCCATCCCTCTGCTTTCTCCCCCAGCAGAATGCCAGTCCCACAGAGGCAGGGCTCTGGGCCATTTTGTTCACTTTTTATCTCCAGCACCTGGGACCATGCCTTACACATAACAGTTACTCGACAACCATTGATGAGTAAATAAAACAGCCTCCCAAACGCCTGACCCTGTGGCACCGACCATAGCTCTGCTGGAGGGACTCAGGAAGACACGCAGGGACTTGCTAAGAAAAGAACATCTCACTACAGGACGCGCTGCTTTCCAGGGCTGCCCACCTCCCTCCCCCACCACTCACCGCACAGAAAGGTTTTCATGGGCCACTAACACCCTCTGGAGAGCTCCGAGTGGTCCATGTCCCCACTCCGGGGAACATGCCACTCCCCAGACATCCCCTTCCACCAAGACTTGATGCCAACACCTCCCTGGTGATGGACCATGGTCCATCCCCCGGGGGGCCACACCCCCAGTGGCCAGGGAGACAGAGGGAACAACTGATTGGCAAGGTTTCCAGCTGAGTGAGGGTGACGGCTGCATCACCCGCAGACAGATGTGGGAAGTACAAGACACACAGGAGCCCCTGCGGGGCCCCAAGGTTATACCCTGAGCAGCCACTCTGCGGACAGCGCCCCTGTCACAAGCCCATTCAAGCAGCTGTCCCCAGCAGATGGCTTCCAGGACACACCCTGTTTCACCCCAGCAATGCTTGACAAGTTTTGAACCAAGCTGATATTTGGAAATCAGGTGCTATTGGGGACCTGAAAGTCCCAATTTCTGGATTTAGAAATGGTGGGTCACCCTAGGGTGGCATTTTCCATAGTCATTCAGTGAGTCAATGGGGAGGGGGGGCACCTACTATGTGCCAGGCTCCATTCTAGGTGAATAGCAACAAGCAGAACAGGCCCAGACCTTGGCCCTGGCTAAGCTGACAGCCTAATGAGGATTCAGAAAATCAATCTGTGCACCATGAGTTAGAAAACAGAATGTGACAGTGAAGAAAAAATAAAAACAGGGTGGGGGGGGCAGAGAATGGCAGAGGCACTTGTGCTACAGCTGGGTGGTCAAGCAAGGCCTCTCTGAGGAGGGGACAACTGAGCAACAGAGGCCTGACAATATTAGAGAGTGAGCCTCGGGGTATCTACAGTAATGATGTCCCAGAAGAAGGAGCAAGTGCAAAGGCTCTAGGGCAGGAACATGTTTGTTGTGTTCAGAGAATGGCAAGGGGACAAGTGTGGCTGGAGCAGAGCCAGGGGGTGGGAGAAGCAGGGGAGGGCAGAAAATAAAACATAACTTCACTGCGCAGCACCTTACAGGTGACAATGATGGGGAATCGAGATTTCAATCTGAGTGACAGGGAGCTGCTGGACAGTTTTGAGTGAGGAAGTGACATGAACTGGCTTGGGCTTAGCTGCTGGGTTGAGAAGAGACTGTGGAGGACAAGGGCAGAGGCAGGAAGACCCAGCGGGGGCTATAGCAAGGGCCTGGCAGCATGATGGAGAGAAGGAGCTAGAAAGGCTAGACTCAAGATAGAACCGAAGGCAGAGCCAACAGGACCTCCTAAGAGACTGGATGTAGGGTGAGCCAAAGACCACTCAGGTTTGGCCTGAGCCATCAGAAAGGAAAGGCCATGTATGGAAATGGGGACAAGGGGGTGGCAGGGAGAGGAGCCCAGTCTGGGGAAAGAGGAGAGCCAAGCATTCGGTTTTGGACCTGTTAGGCAGGAGATGCCTGACATCCAAGTGGGGAAGCTGAGTGGGCAGGAGAACAAGCCTGGAGCTTGGGAGACAGGTCCAGGCTGCAGGTCAGACACAGAGACACGGCTTAAAGCCATGGGAGTGTCCACAAGAAGCTGGCACATGGTTGTTCATAGCAGCATTATTCCTAATAGCCGGAAAGTGGAAAGAACCCAAACATTCGTCAAGGAATGAACGGATAAACAAAATGTGGTTCCATACAATGGAATATTATGCATCCATAAAAAGGAATGAAGCTCTGATCTGGGCTACCATGTGGATGAGCCTGGAAAACTCTGCGCTAAATGAAAGAAGCCAGACACTGGGGCGCCTAGGTGGCTCAGTGGGTTAGGCCGCTGCCTTCGGCTCAGGTCATGATCTCGGGATCCTGGGATCGAGACCCACATCGGGCTCTCTGCTCGGCAGGGAGCCTGCTTCCCTGTCTCTCTCTCCGCCTGCCTCTCTGCTTACCTGTGATCTCTGTCAAATAAATAGATGAAATCTTAAAAAAAACAAACAAAAAAAAAAAGAAGCCAGACACTGAAGGTTACATCTTAGATGATCCCGTCTGTGTAGAAGTTCCTGAGCCCCAGGGACAGGAAGTGGATGAGTGACTACCAGGGGCTGGGGCAGGAGGGAAAAGCGCAGGGACTGCTGATGGGTCTGGAGTTTCTCTTGACGGTGATGAAGATATTCTAAAATTATTATGATGAGGGTTGCACAACTTCTGAATATACATACGTGTGTGTGTGTGTGTGTGTGTGTGTGTGTATTTGGGGGGGGGATAAAGGCCACAAGGTGGCTGAGTCCAGTCTGGGAGCAAGTCTAGAGACAAAAGGCCCCAGAACTAAGCCCAGAAGGTGTGGAGACAGCAGGGAAATGGCCAAGGGTGCAGGAAGCAAAGAACAGAGGGGCTGGGGTGGCAGCTGCCCCCTCTGGACAGATGTGCCCATCCAGTTTGCCTCCACCTGCCCCAACTGGCTCCCATTAGGTACCAGGCCCTCATGGGGCCCAGTCTGCCTGGAGCCTGGAGGGCAGAGGCTATCCCGGGCGCTACTGTGGGTCCTGAGCCACACGAGGAGCTGGGGCACAGTGAGTGGCCCCATGAGATCTGTGCATCACCAGGAAACAACCCAAAGGGGCAGTGACAGTCAGCCTCCCCTCAGGCACCTATCATTTGAGCACCAGGGGCATGACCTCAAGCCTGAAACATTTCCCTGGAAATGTCGATGGAAAACTCAACAAAGCCTAAAAATGCCAACTGTCTATCCTGAGCCTGGGCTGAAGGCTGAGATAGAATGTTCTGGCTATTCTTAGGCAACGTTCAAGTTCAGCTTTTTGGGGCCGTTCCCAATGAGGCTTTCATTCTGGCCTCTTCTCTCTTCCCACCCGGGCTCCCTGATCCCGGTCGCCTGCTGGATTCGGAGTTCAGCTCAAACAAGGGGGCTCAGAGGGCCACGGGAACATCTGCAAGAGCGTCAGAGATGCGGAGGCCAGAGGCGGAGACACTTGAGGGACTGGGCACATGGAATCGTCTTTTAGAATCCTCTGGAAAATGTGACAGGAAGGAGGAACTCAGGAGCATGAAGAACTGCCCTCAGTCCCAGCTGTGTTCGGAGGCAAATGTTCCAGCTGTGGGTGCCAAAGGCCAGGGCACTGAGCAAAGCCATCAGGCGGGGAGCATGGCACGTCCCCAGAGGACTCGAAGGCCCTGCCGGCGGGTGCCCCTGGTGCTATTGGAGCTCCAGATAAACACAGCTGGAGACTGAGGAAACGAGGCAAGTAAACAGCCATTTGGTCAGGAGAGCAAAGCCACAGCCTGGCTTCATCATCGTTTCCTGTGGGCAGTTTACTCCCTCTCGGGTTGCCAGCCAGTGCCGTTCCTCCCTGTCTGCTCTCCCGGGAGCCCAGAGCCCATGAATCCCACCAGGCCGAACGGAAGCCCCTGGGCCTAAGCGGGCCTCAGAAATGCCTGAGCCTACCATTGTGAGCTTCGAGTCTACACACACACACACACACACACACACACACACACACAGAGGTCCAGCTCTGCTGGTTGGTAAAATACGTCATGGAAACTACCACTCCAAGCACCTGCTGAGACTCTGGACTTTTCCGAGATCCAGAAACCAAAGGGTTAACACCTAGGGGGCCTTGGTTGGGCGCTGGGGCTGGAGCTGGCATTTCTTCTAATGGGTCAGATGTTCCAGGTTTGAAACCCCGGGAAGAAAAGAACGGAGCAGCCACTAAGCCACAAAACACAAGGCCACTGACCGTCCCAGACCCCCACCTAGGGAATGGAGAGGGTCAGCGTTCCCAAAACCCAAGGACCTTGGCAGTCTGACTCCCCAGAGTGCTCAAACGGCAGCACGGCCTAGTGGTCAGAGGGCGGGCCTCCAGCACGGGCTCAAATCACAGCTCCTACTACTTCACCATGAAGAGGCCCCTTCCTCTGTGCCTCAGTCTCCCCAGTGGAGCTAATCACAGTGCCTCCCTCATCACGTCGTTCTCAGAATTAAGGGGGAAATGCTCAACCCCCCGACCAGCCCTTTCTGTACCAACACAAACCCCGTGCCACAGCTGAGTAACTGAGGCCAGGGAAGGTGACTCGCCCAAGGTCAGGCCGCTGGTAAATGGCGGAGCTAGAGTTCAAACTCAAGCCGCCTCTGGCTACAAAGCCTGGCACCAATCCAGGGGTCAACAGACTTTTTCTGTAAACGGCCAAATAGTAAACATTTTAGGCTTTGTTGGCTACATCCGGTCTCTGTCACATATTCTTCTTTGTTTTTTGGTTTTCTTTTCTTTTTAAACAAGGCTTTAAAAAACGTAAACATCATTCTCAGCTCACGTGTTGTACAAAAACAGGCCACGGGCTAGATCCGGCTCACGGGCCACCGCTTTGCCAACCCCTGCCCTAAACCACCACAGAGTCCTACCTCTTAAAGGCTGGCAACCGACTCGAGTTTGGAGAACACGCCGAATGGATCAAACAAAGCAGATCTGTAGGTCCAATTCAATCCACAGGCTACCAACTTGCAAGTTCTACCTGGAGCTTTTCCTGTACCAAGGTGAAGAGCCAGCTACACGCGGCATTTCAAACATTTGGGGGTCAAAGCAACTACGAGAACCACCACAGACGGTCCTCTTGAGATCCCGGGGGCAGGCAAACAGCAGCGGGCCAGAGGAGGGCCAGACAGAACTTCATCCCACCAACCGTGGCTGCACACATTAGAGGCCTGTGGTCATGGACAGGGCTGATGGCCCCAGAGAGGATCTGGTCCAGCTCACAGGACCCAAGGGTCACCCACCTTGTCCAGCAGAAAGTCAAGTTCAAGAGTGCCCTAGCAATCCTCCCCTCCCCCCTGCCTTCCAGTTCATGGAGCAAGGATGCATGTGGCCCCGTGCATGAGTGACAGGTGCATGAATGAGGCACCACCAGCCACATTAATCCCCCAGCGGGGACCCCAAGGAACAGCTGTCAGATGCCTGGCCTTCGGGATGGAGTCAGGGGATGCTTGGGCCAATAAGCCGCCATTTCCAAGCACTGAAAGCCCTGGGCGGAGAGCAGCGGCTGGTGGCCGAGCCATCCCCCCAGCAGAGGATCTATCTGCCCAGGCGCCGACTCTGAAGCTGAGAACTATGACTTCTTGGGCTGCCACACAAGCAGCAAACCTTCCCCCCGTCTGCCCCACTGAGATAAAGATAAAGATGCCAGGTGGCTGGTTATTTGCACTGGGCCCACTCAGCAGCCCCCGTCCTCTTCCACAATCAGCCAGGACTCTGATGGGGAGGTCCTGCATACCCCACCCACGGACCTGTCGCCGGCAGGACCATGTGAGGCTTGGAGGTCAGAGCTCATGCCCTAAGGCGGCACCGGTTAGAACTCATCTGCTCAGTGTGATTGGGTCAGGCAGGGAGCACCTGATCCTGGTATCAGCCCATTAGAACATAACACCACCCAGCGCACCGCCCTAGACCAGTCTCAAGCGATCAGAGCCCCGCACTGCCCAGTGCCTCGCCTCTGGGGTTAAGTGCGAGTCTAAGCACGTGGGAGATGGGTAAATGGCACAAGCAAAGGCTTCATGTAATTGGTCCAAATTAAACCACGTGACTTGGGCCCAAACTATTCAGAACATCACATTCTTCTGGCCACAGACAGCCGAAGCCTGAGTGACTCTCGGGCCTTGAGTCGGAGCTACTAGAAGAGAGGTTCAGGCTTTCCCGCTGCCCTTGAACCTGACGAGATGTGCGGCCAGAGGAACGCAGCCATCTGCTACCATGCCGAATATAAAGCAGAACTGAACCCAAAAGAGGCAGGGTCCTGGTAGGCTCCAGCCCGGCCCAAAGCCAGCATAGTCCCTGCATGTCTCAGCTGCTTAACTAACAAGTTTTGTTTTTTGTGTAAGCCAGTTAGAGCTGGGCTTTCAGTCCCTCAAACCCAGAGAAAGGAGCCGGGTGACTGTCTCACCTTGAGAAGGAGGGGGTATTTGCAGATCCTCTGAATCGGAGACAGCAGGTAGCCCTCCAGAGGGATGTCCGTGGTCTTCCGGCCTCCCAGGAGCATGCAGCTCTGCAAAGGGACAGAGGACCTTCATTACAACCCACCAGAGACGGCAGAGGCATTTGGCCACCTTCAAATAAGCAGGGGAAGCACTCTCAAAACACAACTGCAGACCTTGGAGGCAATTTAGCAACACCGAGAGGAGATGGAAATATGCATCATCTGTCACAAAGCCTAGATCAGGGCCTAGCAACCTGTCTCACCCCCTCCCCCCACCTCCTGGGCCAAATCCCACCGTTCCCTGTTGCAGCAAGCAGGGTCTCACTAGAACATGGCCACATCCTTTGTTTACGTACCTGCACGTGCTTGCTTCCGAGCAAGTGTGGCACAGATGAGTGGCTTAACAGACAGCCTATGGTCCCAACACCTGAACTGTCCACCACTATCTGGCTTTTTACCAAAAAATGTGCTAACTCCTGGTCTGTAGGAACTACAGGAACTTCCAGAGACACACACCAGGAGATGGGAACAGGGACATTCAGACCTGCCTCGTGTGGGACAGCACAAAATGGAAAACAACCTACACAGCCACCAAATGAAGGATGGAAAAACATGCCTGTCAGGCAAGACAGTGCCACAGTCCATGGTGTGGGAAACAGGGGGTCGGGCACCACTCAGAGCAACATAGACTGAAGGATGTGGTTGCTACGAATCCATTCATACAAAGCTTTTAAAAACACACACAACCAAGCTAGGCATTGTTTGTGGGGAACACATCTGTCTTCAAACACAAAGACACGGATGGAGGAAAAATAAACCAAATTCTAACAGGGGCTGGTTACCTCTGTAGAGGGAGGGTAACGGGATTTGGAAAGGGAACTGAGCCCCCCCCTCCCCGCCCCGTGACCTCCTCACCGTCCTGTCCCAGGCTTACTACGTGCCCACGACACGCGTGCGTGCTCACATGCACGCAGGAAGGAAGAAGGGACAGACTAAGGAATGAACGACCTGCCAGCCCAGCCCACATTCCCCGTCTTCCTCCTCGACACCGCACGGGCAGACCGCTAATGACACAGAAACTCCCACGGCAAAGAATTCTCATCCTATCGCTCGTTCATTCCTTCATTCATTTGTTCCATGAATATATACTGTGTGCGTACTATGGGCTGGGCACGGTTCCAAGCACTGGGGCACCTGCCCAACAAGAAGACACATTCCTTGCTTATATTCAAGTGAAAACAAGCCCAGGGAACATTTGCCCTGTGCCTACCATGTGCCAGGCCCTGTACCTTGTGCTCCACCTGCATGTAAAGTTCATCTTCACGGCCCCAGGATAAGTGGGGATATTATCTCCCTCTTCCAGATGGGAAAGTGGCACATAGAAGCAAAAGGACGGGTCTGAGACCCAGAGCTACTGCCTTGCAGGGAGCTTGGTGGGCCCTCTCCTTGGAGAAGCAGAATCCCGGGGAGCCCAGGTCCCTGCTCTGGCAGGAGCTGCACGGCCCTCAAGCCCCACACCTCCCCCGGGCACAGATGGGGGATTGGAGCTGCAGCAGCTGGGAGATGCCAGGCCCCTACACTGCTCACACTCAGGCCTTTGTCCTCCGAGCCAGGGCTCGCTACAAGCTGCCCTGGTGATGTCAGCTCCGGGCAGAGAGAGGGGAGCCTGGGGGTAGGGGAGCACTTTCCAGAAGCCCCGAGGACCCAGCGGGAGAAGGGTCTGGCTCTTTGTCCAGGATCAAGGGGTTTTCACATAAGTGTCAAGCCTGCCAACCACACCTCTTCCCAGACACTCCAAATTCTTGTTTGACTTTGTTTTCATTTGGGTGGGGGGCAAAAAGCAAACACACACAAAGCTGCCATTCACTGTTCTAGCAAGATGGCACTCCGGGTACGATGGGAAGAACTTCTGAAAATTCTCTTTAAATGCTGCTCCTTCACAGAACTGATCACGGGAGCGGTCACACTATGAGTGCATTTAGTGCCTGTCGCTACATCCCGCTATAAGAAAAGCTTTTTGAGAATCTCAGATCCCTTCCACTGCCTAAAGTTTCCTTCCATTATCTGGCCTCTCTCTTCTGATCTTACTTCCTCCCATATTTCCTCTCAGACTCTCCAATGCAACTACCCTGGCTTTCTTGCTATTCATCACTCTCCTACCTCAGGGCCTTGGGACATACAATTCCTCTCCCTGGAATGATTTCCTCCCAATACTCCTTGCCTCTCTCTCTTACTTCACCAAAGTCTGCTTAAATACCACGTAAGACACGGTTTTCCCACAGACCAATCTAAAATAGCAGCCACCACCCTAACTCCCTCCAAACATCCTGCCATCCTTAACTTACTATATTTCCCCCAGAGGATGTAACACCACAAGACACGGCAGGTAAGTTTCTCCCACTAAAATGGCTGCACCATGAGAGCAAGGCCTTTTCTTGCCTCGGTCACAGTTGTACCCCAAGACTTAGAATGAATGAATGAATAAATGAATAAATTACCCCATTCTACAGACAAGAAAACTGAGTCACAGAATGAGGAAGTCCCCATCCTATCTCTCAGCGAGCACACAACACATCCTGACTGGAAAGCCAGATCCCGTCTGTTCCCAACACCTTAACAGCCCATGGAAGACTCGAGACAGCTCTTCTGTCGGCGGCCAAAAGCTGGAGACACCAGCAGGGAGGGAGGAAGATGATGCATGGGCTGGCACCGCCCGTGTCCTCCCCCTGCCCGATCCGGCCCCGCTCAGCTGCTGCTAGGAAGACGGCAGCCAGGCCCACCAGGAAGACCGCAGGAGAGAGAGGAAGGAAGGAAGGAAAGAGGAAGTGGGGCCCTTCCCTTCCCAAACCCCTGCTCACACCATCCCAGCGTTTCCTGCTTCTCAAGACCCAGAGGAACCCAAGGGGACACCCCCAGGAAGAGGGGCCCTGAGCCAAGAGCCTAGAGCCTGGGCAGCAGGGACTCCAGGACTCGAATCAGCAGGTCAATCACAGAAGCGTAGCCGTGTGTGGTCTCATGTTACAGGACTTTATCCTTGCTTTTGGCCCCGACTCTTTAATGAATGTAAGTACAAAACTGGAACGGCGAGGACGCAGGTAAGAGCGGCCAACAGCATCAGTCACGAATGTGAAGACATTTGAGACCATCTGCCCTTCCTCAGGTGCGCCCCAGAAAATGGACCAAGCAACACAAACGCACTAGTGAAGGAAACACACACATTCTGAATCCAAATTCTGGAAATTCTTTGTTGGAGATGTGCAGGTAAGAATTTCATTGCGCAGTTTGGCCCGCTGGGCACACGCCTAACACTCCTTGTGCTGTGTCAGTTAGCTGTTCTACTTGTTGCGCTTTATTCTCTATGTGCTGCTGGGAAATAAAACCGAGCTTGGGGGCGGTGGTGGTGGTCTTTGACGGAATGAGCTGGGGATCTAGA
The DNA here is from genome assembly GCA_004024625.1 of Mellivora capensis. Lineage (NCBI taxonomy): Eukaryota > Metazoa > Chordata > Mammalia > Carnivora > Mustelidae > Mellivora > Mellivora capensis. Next base: position 20,941 of record PISX010003623.1, on the reverse strand, counting down.
AGTGAGAGATCAGGATTCGAACCCATGAGATGCTCGCTTTGGGAAGTCACTCCAAATTTTAGAGTTCTCAAAATCACCTGCTGGCAAGGACCACACAGTGTCCCCTACTATATTCTTTCACGGCAAGACAATTTTCCTCTGGGCACCCAGCTGCATGCCCTAGCCTCCCGTGCAGCCGGGTGTAGCTGTGTGGCGAGGTCCTGGACATGAGTAGAAGAGATACGGGCAGCTTCCTGTAAAGAGAAGGGCAGGCCCTCCTTCCACCCCCTTCCTGCACCCCATTACCCAAATGTGGAAGTCGTGAGAGGTCAACTTAGACCACAGAGGTGAGCGCCCAGTCTAGGCCACTGGCCCCAGACACTAGGGCTCCCATCCCAGCCTCAGGCTGTCTACATCCGCACTGCTACCACGACAGAGAAATAAACGTCTACCTTGTTTAAACCACTGTTATTTGGGATGTCAGCAGAGCAGACAAATGTGTATCTTAACTCACACACAATACACAGTGGCTGGTAAAACTTCAAAGAAATCACAGATGAGAACCCTTCTATACAAGCAAAGCTCTCTGCAATTGTAGAGATGACCGTCGGGGATATCTGCCATCTGGCCTGACCAAGGTCTCTTCCCAACTTAAGCACACAAGTGCAAACCAACTGTCCTAAATTTAGGGCTCCACCCCCGTAGGGCCTGTGGTATGGGTGGAGTTGACCCCGCCCCCCCAGCTCCAGCAGTGGCCAATCAGAGCAACAACCAAACTCTCCACCTACAGCAATTGGTTCAGGGATAAGGTCTTGAGCCAAGCTGAACCAATGAGCATCAGACCCAGGATTTCTGCTGTTAACTGCTGAGAAAGAGGAGCTTTCTTATCCCAAAGTTGCTCTGCTATGAGAGGCAGTTAAGTGCAGAGCTGCTGGAGGCCTTGTTGGTACCACATGAGGAAGCTTCCCTGGAAATGGAGCCAAGGCAGAGAAAAGCAGAACCAAGAAACACATTTCTGATGACATATTTGAACACCTAGATTCTGCTGTGCCTGAAGCCCTCTTGGGTCTTAAACTTCCCAGAAAAGGAAACCCATAAAAAAAAATTGGGGGCATAAGCCAATTTTAACTTTTTCATTAGCTTATAATTAAATAATCCTAAGGATACAATCATTACTTTCATTTGCTGCCACTCTTATCAGGATCGTTACTTTAGATCAGGAGTTGGCAAACGTGGCCCTAGGGCTAGATCCAGCCTGCTGCCTGTTTTGTAAATAAGGTTTTACTGGAACACAGCCATGCTCACTCCTTTGCATATGATCTAGGGGCAAAACAGAGTCGCTGTGACAGCGAGTGTGTGATTCAAAAAGTCAAAAATCTGGCCCTGTATAGAAAACATTTGGTGATCCCAGAGTTACCCCAGCTGTTATGCCCAGCTGACCCAGGCAACATGGGTCGGCATGAAGCTCTCTTGTGCCCAGAGATTCGGAAGCCTGGGCGGAGCGGAAGGGAGGGTGACAAGTACACTTACCAAAAGGAAGGCACGCACAGTAGGGATCTTGTTGAGCTCCACAAGCAACCGCAGGGCCTTCTCGTGGTTGCTGCAGTATTCCTCATACACGCAGAACTTGTCCTTCTGCAAGACAAGGGAGAGAGCCCGTGGTGGGAAAGCAGATGCACTGAAATGCGCCGATGGCTGGGCCAGCCTGGGAGGAACCCTAGACCCTGAGCGACCACAGAGCAGGAGGGACCTCAGGCAGGGTGCCGTCCACTCACTGTGGGCCTCGCAGCCTCCACTCGTGCCCCGAGTCTGCACCCAGAAGCCTGAGTAACCTTTCAAGAAGCGGCACAGCTCAGGGTCAAGTGCACAAACTCAGAGCCAGCGGCCTGGGCTTGCAATCCTGGCTCTGCATTTAAGTATGATCTCGGACAAGTTCCCTGGCCTTTCTGTGCCTCCACCTCCTCATCAGGAAGGTGGAGTTGTTCACAGTCGTTAATTCATGGGGTTGTTAGAGGGATTAAATGAGTTAAAACATAAGGCTTCGGCATATGCTAAGTGCTCCATAAATGTCCATCCTTTGCATTAAACCGCAAGTCAGGCTGTGTCACACCCCTGCTGAAAACCCCCCAGTGGTATTCCACTGCACTACGAAAGAAATCCAACACTTGATTATGAATTTCAAGGGCCAGATAATGTGACCCTGCCTTTCTCTGACCTCATCTCACTGGGCTTCCAGCTACTCCTTGAATTTGCCAGCCTATTCCTACCTCAGGGCCTTTGCACTTGCCATATCCTCTACCCAGAACATTCTCCCCCCAAGCCTGGCTACTCCCCAACTCAGATTCTACCTCCTCAAACAACACCTGGGCAACCCTAGCTAAAGCAGCCAGCCAGGTGTAATCCGGAATGATTCAGATTATTTGTTTATCTGTCTATTCCCACATAGCAGTCAGCTCCCTGAAGGCAGTGACCACATCTGTCTTGTTCAGTGAGGTAGTCTCCGGTTCTGGCACAGTGGCTGGCACACAGTAAGTCCTCAGTGAACACTTGCTAACCAGCTGGACTTTAAACACCTACTATGTTCAATGCCCTGTATATATGAACCTGAAAAATCTAAAGAAGGCTCAGGAATTTGAGGGGAGCTGGGGGGGGGAATACAGCCTTGGTCGCTGCCATACAGCAGTGGCACTCTTGAGACAAGGGGATAACTCTGTTGACCTCCGAATGCCCCTAAGCCCAAAGCTGGACTCCATCCAATCTAGAGGTCACCTGTGGGTCACCAGGTCTCTAAGCATCAGTCAGGGCTTCCGGGACTCACAGGAAGCTCTGCACTGAGCATCCTCGGCTCTAAAAGGCTCACAGAACACCACCTCCCAACCTGCCAAACCCTAAATAAGGATGTCCTGGGTAAGGCCACTGGACAGGAAGAGCTGAAGGGCTTCGACCTCGGGCTGAGGGTTGGGCAGGAGACCCCAAGAAGCTAAGGAAGGAAGAGGTGGCCCAGCAAAGCAAGGCAGTCATGTTGCTTCTAAACAAAGCCCCCGTCGTCCTGCCGATGGAGCCGCTGCAGGAAAGAGCAAACCAAAGGGGAGGGAGGATGGGTTTCAGAATCAGTAAGCTGTCCCAGCCCGCCCCGACCCAGCTCTTGGGGCAGTGAGTGTACAACCTGAGCAGACGCGCTCCGCAGCGAAGGGCCCACAGCCACAGCCAAAGGCCAACACGGAGTGTGTGCTGACCCCTTGGTCCCTGCCACAATCTGCCCTCCTGGAATGCGGGGCCGCTCAGGCACTCCTCACCACAACCTGACAGGTAATGACTATCTCCCCACTGTCACAGGGGAAAATCGAGGCCAAGTCACAGGCCCGAGGGCTCACGCCTGGCGAAGCGGGAGCACCGGGGCTCGACCTCTCAGAGCCCCCTTGCTGATGCGCAGCTCCAGGTCACAGCAAAAGATGGGGACGGGAGGGGAAGGCCAAAGCGGACAAATCTCGAGCCACAGATCCACAAACGAAGCTCGGAGGGGGGCTAGAGATAATGGGGACAAGCTTAGAGTGACTCTAGAACGACACCCCCTGGGTCAGAAGCCCAGCCCCGTGCTCCCTGAGTAGTGGATTGCCTTGGGCAAGCTGCTTCACCTCTGTCTGCCTCATCCACAAAACACACCATGACAGCCCCCCGCTAGTGGAGCAGCTGGTGGGGTAAATGAGCCACGTAGAATGAGGAGGACAGCGCCGGGGACACGTGGACTCTATAGGACATCTCAAAATCCTTAGAAGTCTAGGCTACACACACAACCAACAAACATGAATCGTTAGAGAAAAATACCGAAACAAACAATGTCACAACTACAGGACGAGCCGCCCTGACACATACTCCGAGGGGCGGCCAGACACTCCACAACATCATAAAACCACGAGCAACATCTCCAGACGCCACGACCCACGTTGGCAACACACACAGAAACACGCGCCGCATCCCCGATGACCTCCTCCCTCGGCCGGTGCCTGCAGATCCAGAAGAGGGGACCCCAGTATCCCCCACACTGCCCAAGCAGACCTCTTTCCATTTCCACTGTCTCCAGTGAGCCCAGAGGACCACTGAGGCCAGTGGAGACTGGTCAGGACAAGTCTGGACTGCAAACTTGGGTTGACCCAAGCAAGGATAAAAAGATGTGAACAGGGGGGCTGCCGGAAACACAGGGAGCCAGGCCTCCGGGGCAGACCACGGTGAGGTGGGCTGCGGAGAAGGGGGAAAGGGGCCTTTCATGGCGAAGGTGACAGGAAGTGGCCTGTCTGGAGCCTGTTCCTGCAGAGAAGGTCTGCAGGGCCCTACAGCGGGAGCTGGGCTCCGAATGCAGGCACAGGGATGAGAGCAGGAGGTCCCAACCATATGTAAGGAGCTCTGGAAAAAAAACTGCTCTGCAGCCAGAAGACCCTGACCTTTCCTGGGGCCACACAGCCCCTGCTATCAGTCCTATTCATAGATAAGCCACCGGAGCCTCTGGGGCCCTATCAGCATCAACCTTGTAAGCCCAAGTGCAAGTTCTCCAGCCACATTCAGAGTCCGGCTCCCCAGGCTGCCAGCTCTGTGTCATGTTTTGGAGTCCCTGTTTTCTTTTTTTTTTTTTTTTAAGATTTTATTTATTTATTTGACAGAGAGAGATCAGAAGTAGGCAGAGAGGCAGGCAGAGAGAGAGGAGGAAGCAGGCTCCCCACTGAGCAGGAAGCCTGATGTGGGCTCCATCCCAGGACCCTGGGATCATGACCTGAGCCGAAGGCAGAGACTTTAACTCACTGAGCCACCCAGGTGCCCCTGGAGCCCCTGCATTCTTGTCCATAAGGTACAGACAACAATGGCGTCTCCACCATAAGGTGGTTGTGCGGGTTATCGGGTGAATAAACTGCAAAGGCCGAAAATGGCACACAGCAAGGGCTCACTAAATATTAGCTGTTCTTATTGGGGCTGTTGTTACTACCACTATTAGGACATCGTCAAGTTCATTATCCCACAGTAAACAGGTCTATGACAGGGTGGAACAGTGAGCAGGTAGGTTCTGATGGCAGAAGAAGAGGCAGGCAGAGTAGGGAGGAAGGGAGCCAAGTGGGTTCACAGGTTGAGAACAGGCCACCAGGGAAAGGACCGGGCTGAATCCAGAAAATGCAGAAGGCCCAGACCCCCAGGACATCTTACTCCTCAGCTGCACACTGTCCATCTCCCACCCCTCCACACCACCCCCCCACCGCCCCGGGGCCACTGAGAGCTCCATGGGGGCGGGCTTTGCATCTGCTGGGTCTCTGCTGTAGTCCCAGTGGGGACTGTAGGCACCCTGAATGAAAGCAAGAAAGCAAGAGGAGGAACTGAGAGGAGCCCAACAGGCCTCCAGCCAGCCCCACACTTCTTCCAGATGACCCTGCTTTATAGCGACTGTGCCCCAGGCTCTTTGCGGGACCATGTCTTATCTTATCCAAGCAGCCATTCCCCATTATTCCAGTCATGGCCCCCAATTTCTCCCCTGGGATCCACCTCCTCCACTCGGGAGCCCACAGACCCCACTCCACTCCCAGGCACCAAAAGTGAGCATATGACCCAAGTCAAACCAACCAGAGAGCTCCCTGTCCCAGCAGCCATGGCCACATGACCCAAGCTGGGCAAGGACGTCCCTCAAAGACTCATGTCGGAATTACTGTGAAGAGAAACTCCCTTTGAACCATCCTTGCTGTAGCAGGCAGAGTGTCAGCCTGAAACTGCTGAGGGTCACCTCTCCCACCCTGTGGGGCATAAAGTAACCCCCCAAACATAGCCCTCAAGAATGAAGCCAACACAGAGGAAATTAGGGCCCAAAGATACAGACCAAGTCCTGAAAACACCATATGGGGCCCTGGATCCAGCTATGCCTAAAGCCCACTCACTGGAGTATTTCATTTGTATGTGCCATATGCACTGTAAAGTCTTTTTCGTTTGTTTAAACCTATTTGAATTGGTAGTTTTGTCACTTGCAATGAAGACAGTCCTAATAAATGCACACTCTGAAAGGCGGAGGAAAATGAAAAATTGGACCCAAGCCTGGCGAAGTGACAGGGTCTCCCTGTCCATCTCCATCTGTACGATGAAAAGGTTTGGCCAGAAAGCAGAAGCAAATCTGTTTATTCTCACATGCCAACCCCAATCGATGAATAGCACTGGCTGGAACACTGGTGAGAAGGATTCTGGAGCGGCCCTGGGGAGCCCGGAGGCAGAATGCTGTGATTGATTAGTAATGTCTGCCATGGCTGCAGGATAGGGGAGTAAGAGAGAGATAAGGTCGTTGCAGGTTTGTCATTCCTCATCCCTCATCCCCGTGCTCTGCAGTGTCCTCCTCTCCTTCAGCTTGAGAAAAGGGCAGGGGACCAAAGGCTTGAGGCTTGGAGTGGTTAAATTTAGCAAATGGCAACACCCCCTCCTCAAACCATGCCCACCCCTATCACCCCCGTCCTTTCACTGAGCCCCATCCCAGCTGTGTCTCAGGCCTGAGACCCTGCAGATATGGAAATGCTGCTTTTGATAGCTAAGAGCCCAAGTGTTCAATTTCCCCCTAGAGGCCCCACATGGGGTTTTGATTGTCGCGCCAAGAAGAAATGGACAAGCAGTTATGCACACACAGATGTGGCTGGTGGGGAACGTGTGGCTGTGGGTTTGGGCTGTGAAGGAGGAGACGTGGACAGGTGCCAGATGGGGACATCTGGGGATGAGGGGTGAGCTACAGGGGAGGGCTCAAGGATTGTCAGAGGTGATGGCCACTGTCCACAGTCACCCAGAGAGTGACACATACTCCATGGAGACCATATGCTCCAAACCACTCACTTCCCACCCAAAAGGCCTGAGACTCAGACCATGTAGACATCTGCCATGTAGATATCTGCTCCAGCGCGGAGGGGAGCCTGAGCTCCAGGTCTCACTTTCGCAAGGGTGTCCCCAACTTCTCATCTGCCTATCCACACAGCTCGGGATGTGCAGACCACGTGACCTCCCTGCTAAAACCTACAACTCTTAGAATAAGATCTCTCTGGGATCCGCCCCGTGGCATCCCTGCCCTCCCTCTGTCACTCACTCTGCTCCGGCCACACCGGGCTGCCTGCCTTCCTCCTGGGTACCTGCCTGTTCCCAGTCCGGGCCCTCTGCCCTTGCTAGTCTCAGCCTCTGGAATGTCCCACCCCAAGATCTTCCCATTTCACCACATTCCAGAGGCCTGCCCTGACCAGGGTTGCCAGATAAAGCACAAGACACCGAGTTGAATTCAAAATTTCAGATGAACAAACAAATCATTTCTTAGTGTAAGTATATCCCAAATAGTGCATGAGACATACGTACACTAAAGAATCATCTGTCATTTACCAGATGTACTAGATGTCCTGGGTGTTCTTGTTTGCTCAGTCTAGCAACCCTGTCCCCGACTTCCCAATCTCAAACAACCTCGAGCAGAGTCAGTCCTTGTCACCTCTGTATATTCTTCATGGCCCGTGTCACCATCTGAAATGGCTTCCTCCATTTCTCTAGCCCACGAGCCTCAGGGCAGCAAACCCAAGCCCATCTCATAAAGGGCAGCGTCCCTGGGCACAAGTACAGTGCCAGGGACACAGCAAGTGTTTCATATGTATTTCAGGACACTTCTCATGTAAGATGGTGACAACATGAGCCCGGGGCCAGATTACAACGGCTCCAAATCCGGGCTCTAGCTCTCACGGGCTATGTAAGTCGCACTAGGACTCACCCTCTCTGGGCCTCGGTTCCCCCATGTCCAAAGTGAGAACAATAATAGTACACACCGTTGAAGGCTGTTGTGAAGTCTGAATGAATGAAAATACGTAAAGTGCTGCAAACAGCGCCCAGCGCAATGAGAATGTCTGTGTCAGTGTGCAATCGATTCGGTAGCTAGTGGTTGGGTGTTAGGGTGCCCACGGCCCCCTTCCTCCAACCATCCCCTCACTCTTCCAAGCAACTTGGCAATCCTGCAGGAAGACAGAGGCTCCTATGAAAAGCCTCAGCCTCTCTTACTGGCAGCTGAAGTAGGACCCTAAGACACCCTCGTGGGTCATGGGCTGGCCAGGTTGGGATTCACACTCAGGTCTGTGTGACCCACGGTCACCCTCTTGGCCCCGGCTACCCCTGTTGGTCACTCTGCAGCAGAAGGGCCCTGCCAGACCAGAAGGTCAGGGGAACCCCAGGACACAGGCATTCAGCAGGGAGCCCTGAGGAAATGGGAGCCACACTCTACATGCCACTGAGGGGAGGGAGAGCCCAGTAAGAATAGCCTTAGTCTGCTGGGTCCGAACTGCTTCCCATCACTCCCGGGGGGGAAGAGGCTGGGCCTGCCTGCCACCCGCCACCCCACCTCCCAGACAGGCCTGCCAAGGAAGCTGGGGACAAAGCCCACTTCCCCAAAGCTGCAGCTTGCGACAGGGGCTGGGCCATTGAACTCACAAATTTTAAGAAAACGTTCCCAAGTTCATGCTGAGACTGAGGCTCGGGATGTAAACAGTACTCCAAGGCAGCCAAGAAATCCTTATGAACTTCCAAGATATCTTCGATGTTTGAGAACAGGACCTGTGAGGGAAGAGAGGGAGGCCCAAGGGCCGTGTTAATCGAGGCATAGAGGGCGGGCAAAATCAAGCAAAAACAGAAAAAAACAAACAAACAAACAAAAAACATAACCCCCAGTGCAGGCGAGGATATAATGATGCAACAGGCACTCTCATAGGCTGGCGTCAGTTAACCACTAATAAAAATAATGCTAGACCAAAATATGGTCAACGTTTATTCTGCAGGATTCATGCCTAATCCGGGGCTAAGAACTTCACAGGCATTTACGGCACCCAGGGCTCACTGCAGGCCCACGATGTAGAGACAACTGTCACTCCCCATTTATAGATGAAGAGCAGGGAACCAGAGTAATTAACATTCTCAAGGTCGCACAGTCCTGTAAGCAGTGGAACCGAGGTTCACACTCAGCATGCAGTGAATTTTATATGAAGACATTTAACAGTTTTCATCGTGGCCAGACTACCAGCACGTCCAATCAAAAGGCTGATTTTTAAAACGATGAGGGTACATCCACGCACCTATTAAAATGATGTGGCAGAAGAAAACAAGATAGGGAAGGATGTCCGAAATATGCTGTGTAAACTTGCACAAATAATACAGGAGTGCCTTTTCCCCCCTAGGAATCTACAAAGTTTGAAATGCATGTACCATCTGACCCAGCAATTCTACATTGTAGAATTTAGCCTGTCAGTCAGTAGTCTCCAAGCAGGGACAATTGTGTCCCCCACAATCACAGATTTCCTAGGGAGAGGCTGGGGATTCTACTAAACACCCTACAATACACAGCCCCCAGAGCAAAGAATTCTCCAGCCCAACGTGTTAATAATGCCAAGTGAAGAGCCTGGTGGATAGACAAGGACATACTCCAGCCTTATTTGCAAAAACAAAAAACTGGGGAAAAAGGCAAATGTCCAAAGGGGGATTCCTACACTCATCAAATAGTTAAATAAACCTGATGGGTTATAATCAAATAAATTCTACATGCCAAGATGCTATACAGCCTGTAAAAAGACTCTGTAGCTCTGTGGATAGAGATATGGAATCCTGGAATGGTCTCCAATATACATTATTAAGTGTGTGGGGGGGATCATGGTGCCAAGCAAGATTCCAGCATGGACCCATTTGTGTTTATTTAGGGAAAAAAAAAAAAAAGACAGGGGTGCCTGGGTGGCTCAGTCAGTTAAGAATCTGCCTTTGGCTCAGGTCATGATCTCAGGGTCCTGGGATCGAGCCCCATGTCGGGGCCCCCTGCTCAGTGGGGAGTCTGCTTCTCCCTCTCCCTCTGCCCCTCCTCAGCTCGTGCTCTCCCCCCACCTCAAATAAATAAAATCCTTTAAGAAATACATTTAAATTCAAATTTTTTTAAAAGGCCACTCCTCTCCCTCTGACCTTCTCCTCGCTCATGCTCTCTCTCTCACTGCCTCTCTCTCAAATAAATAAATAAAATCTTTAAAAAAAAAAAAAAAAAACTACAACACAGTACATCGAATCCGGTGAGGAGATTCCCCCCCCCCCCAACCCCAGCCATCCCACTGGGGCTCACGGCATGGGTAACCAGTGTTACTACTGGTTCCTGGTTCCCTCTAGGGTTCCTTCCTCGTTTGTTCAGCAAATACAGACTGAGCACCTGCAATGTGCCAGGCACTGTTAGGTACTCTGGGGGATCCAACAGGGAACAGACAAGCACATGCCTCCACGGAGGTGACATTCTAATGGAAGGGGACGGACAAGAAACAAGGAGTTAAAATAGAATGTTCTGGGAAGTCAGAAGCACTAAAGACAAAAGTGAAACAGGAAGGGAGTCCCAGGGAGGGGCAGAGGGTCAGGTACAGTCCCTCTGAGAAGGTGACATCTGAGTCAAGATCTCAAGGAATGAAGACTAACCCCACCAACCTTCAGAATGCACCAGAAAGTCAGCAGAGGGAGCTGGCCTGTGGGTGGGCAGGGAAGGCAGAGAGATGGAGACCATTCCTCAAAGGCGGCACTGTGAGAGGGCCAGGGAGTGTCTTCCTCCTCTGCCTTGCCCTGGGGGACACTCATCAGGGAGGTGGGGAGAAGAGTCACCTGCCCTGTCTGGTTCTGTTGCTCTCTCTCACCCTTTCTGGTTCACATGGTTAAATCAGCCTCTGTTCAAGACAGACAGCACAGATCCTATTGCCAGACGTCCTTCAAGGAACGGCGGCAAAATTTCAGAATAAATATTTGTCTCCCAAAAGAAATGAGAGCATGTATCCTCCAAAAGGCATACATAAGAACGGTCATAGAAGCCCAGAATTGGAAGTAATCCAAATATCCGTCAACAGGAGAACGGACCGTAAATCATGGCACATTCGTACTATGGATTACGACCCAGCAATTAAAGAGACTGAATCACAGCCACACATGACAACACAGGCAAATGTCACACACACACCAGTGAGCGAAAGGCACTAGATGTGAAAGAGCTCACTTTTATATAAAGTTCGTGAACAGCCAAAACTCATCAGTGGTTCGGCTTTGAGGAGTGGGCATTCACGGGGCAGGGAGGGGGACACAGAGGAGCCCGCAGGGGCCAGAAATGCTCCGTCCTCATTGCCGTCATGTCCATAGGCGTGTCCACATGTGACACTGCGTCACGTCTGACACTCAGAATGCACCTTTCCTGTATGTGAGTCTTAGCTCATTTTTTTTTAAGTCATTTTGTGGGGCGCCTGAGTGGCTCAGTGGGTTAAGCCTCTGCCTTTGGCTCAGATCATAGTCCCAGGGTCCTGGGATAGAGCCCCGCATTGAGCTCTCTGCTCAGCAGGGAGCCTGCTTCCCTCCCCCACCTCTCTGCCTGCTTGTGATCTCTCTGTCAAATAAATAAATAAAATCTTTTTTTTAAAAAAAAGTAATTTTTTAAAAACTGTCACAAGTTACAATTCAAAATTCTAGTAATCTTTAAATTGCAATAAAGAAATCAATTGTGAGAAATACATGTGGGGCACCTGGGTGGCTCAGTGGGTTAAGCCTCTGCCTTCGGCTCAGGTCATGATCTCGGGGTCCTAGGATCGAGCCCTGCATCAGGCTCTCTGCTAAGCAGGGACTCTGCTTCCCCCTCTCTCTCTGCCTGCCTCTCTGTCTGCTTGTGATCTCTCTGTCAAATAAATTTTTTAAAAATCTAAAAAAAAAAAAAAAAAATACACGTAATAAACAGCGAGTCCCCAGTAAATATTTGCTGAACGAAGAATGTGTGTGTGCATAAAAGACTTAAATGCCAGCGCTGTCAGGGACCAGCCAGGCAGCGAGACCCGAGCGGCTCTCTTTACATCTAAAGCCTTAGCTTTCTTACCCAAGACGCTGGACCCAGGACTACCCGCCATAAGGTTCCTGTCCAGACTAACCGAGACATGTGGGGGGAATGTCCTGCTGGATCAAGCCCTTTGTGCACAATGCAAGTCAGGGACCTCTGACACCCACCCCACGCTGCCCCCGCTCGCCCCCTGGACCAGGGACCCGGAGCCCCAAGAACTAAAGGCAGCTTCCCAGAGAGTGAGATCAGGCTGGAAAGCCAGGCCCGGGCAGGGCAGGGGCCTCTGCGATGCACACAGAGGGCCTATTGATGTCCTCCCGAAACTCCCCAGAGCCACAGCCAAGACGAAGGCCGGACCCAATTACTCAACCGCTGTGCCTCGTCACTCAATGCCCAGTGCAGGGGCGCAGGCCAGGGCTGCCAAGAGGGCAGCTGGAGGTGCCAAGGCTCCCAGGGGCACTTGGGAAGGGATTTTCCACTGGCTCCACGCCAGGGGGCCTGGCACAGAGAAGGCTGGGAGACAGGATGGCCATGACAAGCAAGGAGACAAAGTCTCAAGTTGGCTGAGTCCTCCTGATGCCCACCAAGCGCAGAGCCCCCAGGGGCCACAGGGAGCAGGCTATGGGAGGGCAAAGCCAGCTGCCAGCAGGGAGGGGGGCCTCCCACTCTGCCCCCTGAGCTTGCCCCTAGAGGAGCAAGGCACACAGTGGCAGGACCGTCTGCAAGGGGCTGGCCCAGCAGTACACACCTTGACGTTCTCCTCGGTGAGGCCCTTCTCCACTGAGTCCGCCACGTTCTGCCGGATGCGATGCAGAAAGGCCTAGAAGAAGAGAAGCAAGGAGAGGTGAGCATCCAGGCCTCTGATCTCCTGGGGATGCCCTGAAAGGAGGGCCACAGTTCCAGTGCCACCGAGAACGGACACGGGAGGTACCACGGCCCAGGGATGTGGGCAGGGAGTAAGAAAAAGCCTACCTAGCTTCTGCATTAAACACACTGGAGTACCCCTCACCCTATTCAGTCAACAGATTGTTTACGGAGCATCTCTGACCTCAGGCCCTGTGACTGGGGGGGGGGGGGGGGGGGGACACGGACAGCAATGCCCTGCCCTCAGGGAGATGCACTCCCATGTGCTCCTTATTCTCTCAGGTTATAATTCACTTCCCTTCTTTTTTTAAATTCCTTTTTCAAAAACTTAACTTCCAAATAATAACATATTCACATGCTTCAAAAGTCAAAAACATAAAGAGTCAAAAATACAAAGAGCCTCTCTCCTGCACCCCAAGCCCCAGGGCATCTAATCCCTCCCAACCCCCCAGGGGAACCACAGCTGCACGTGGGCCCGGGTACCCTTCCAGAGAATCTTCATGAGAAAAATAACAAACAAGAAAATATATACTTATACACACATACACACCCATGTTCTTATTTTTCCTCTTTCTTACACACCAAAAACACAGCAGCATACCCAGGCCACGCGGCACCTGCTTTTCCCACTTAATCCTGCTTAGAGATCCTCCCTATCCTTCGTAGGGAGCACCCTCACTCTCTGTACCAGCTGCCCAGGATCCTGCTGTATGGACGGACCCCAGCTGTTGTGCCACTTTTTTCAGGGGCTCAGAAGAGAGGTCATCTCTGTCCTCTGCAATGTGGCAGACGACGAAGAAGGGAGAGGGGCGCTGGGGACCGCAGGGAGCTGGCAAGCACGTCCCATCGAAGGGGGATGGCCGCTTCTCCCTTCCACGTGTGGTCAGGTGGGAAGGCGGCGGGCCCAGTGCCACCAGGTGTTCTGGGATTTTTTTCAACAGAAGCCAGAAATTAAGATTCTTTTTTTCTTTTGCGCAAAGTCTCCCAGTTTTTAAGTATCAGCAGAATATTGGTGGTTTTTGTGAGGAACTGGATTTTAGGGGTCAAGCATGATGGGGGGGCACCAGAATGGAGGGATGCATCCGTGCTAATGAGAAATGACAGGTGAGGGACGCCTGGGTGGCTCAGTTGGTTGAGCGGCTGCCTTCGGCTCAGGTCATGATCCCAGCGTCCTGGGATCGAGTCCCACATCGGGCTCCTTGCTTGGCAGGGAGCCTGCTTCTCCCTCTGCCACTCTGTCTGCCTGTGCTCGCTCTCTCTGACAAATAAATAAATTTTTTTTAAAAAATTAAAAAAAAAAAAAAAGAAAGAAAAAGAAATGACAGGTGATGGTGGCCTGGCCCTCGTGTGGGAGGGATGGAGCTGGCAGTGGAAAAACCACTGGTAAGAATGTGGGGGCTGGGGTGGGGGGGGGATGGGAGATGTACCTGAGGGAGACGGAGGCCCACACAGCAAACTCTGCCTGCCCTGCCCCCACTTGAGGACTTGGACCCAGGCTGACCTGGCATCAGCTATAGGACATTCCCTGTGAAAATGACATCCAGTCCTATCACAGCCACAGGGCTATGAGGAGCTGCGGTGGCCCGTCGGGTACCCTCCCTGCCACAGCTGATTATACCAATGCGGATCTGCACGGGGTCCCCGCCGCAGAGCCCAGATGCAGGTTAATTAAGTGTGTCTCTGTGCCCATGCTTGTCTGGGGAGATCTCCTAGTGGCGGGGAGATGGGGGGGGGGCCAGCCCAGGACGGAGGAAAGCAGGGGCAGGCAGGCCAAGAGGAGGCTGACCATCCACAGACGGCTGTCAGATCCTTTTCCATCAGCCAAGGATGTCGGTGGCTATCACGGGGTGCCGGCCAGCCATGGACTCGGGTCTCTTGGGGGTGGTGCACTGCGGCCTCACGTAGTGGATCACAGGGAGGAAAGTCGACAACACAGAGCCGGGCAGAGCAGTCTCTGCCCGTCGCCCCGGCCCACAGTTAAGTCCCCAGCCTGCACTTCTCCCCTGAAGACTCCACCCATCCTACCCAGATGCCGAGGGCATCCAAATCCTAGTTCCTGATCATCCCTCCCAACCCAAACCACCCAAGCTCTTCCCAGCCGGACTGACGCCACTGCTGCCTGCCGGGGGCTCCAGCCAAAACCCCCCAGCTGTCCCAGCCACCCTCCACGCCTCTCTTTCTCTGGCACCCCACTTCCATCCATCAGCAAATTCTACCAGCTTCACCTTCAACAGCTATTAAAAATCCAACCTTGGGGGCACCTGGGTGGCTCAGTGGGTTGGGCATCCAACTGCTGGTCTCCGCTCAGGTCATGCTCTCTTGGGTCGTGGGATCGAGCCCCACGTCAGACTCCATGCTGGGTGAGGAATCTGCCTGAAGAGTCTTCCTTTCCCTCTGCCCTTCCCCCTGAGTGTGCGTGCACCTTCTCTAGCTCTCTCAAATAAATAAATATTTCTTAAAAAAAAAAAAAAAAAAAAAAAAAAACCTCTTCTCTCCACCTCC
This sequence comes from Mellivora capensis, assembly GCA_004024625.1. Taxonomy (NCBI): domain Eukaryota; kingdom Metazoa; phylum Chordata; class Mammalia; order Carnivora; family Mustelidae; genus Mellivora; species Mellivora capensis. The sequence continues at coordinate 5,748 of PISX010003623.1, read as the reverse complement.
ATAGCCACCCCTGCCTCAGTCCAACACCACCTTCTCCTGCCTAGACCAACACAATCACCTCCTCCCTGTTCCCCCTCATTGTCCCCAAAGTGCATTCTCCACACACAACCAGAGAAATCTTATTAAATATGTAAATCAGAGCCTGTCAACCCACAGCTTAAAATCGTCTATAGCTTCCTACTATGCTTAAAACAAAACAAAACAAAAACAAATCCTCCCTCAGCCCATAAGGCCCCCATGACCTTGTCCTAGTTAGTCTCTCCCCACACCTTCCAGCACTTTATCACTCCACACCTCAATGCTCTTCCGTCCCACATTCATTCTATTTCTTCCACCTGCCAGGAGACACTCCTGCCTCAGGACCTCTGCACATGCTGCTCTTACTAGCAGGATATTCTTCCCCAGCTCTACCATGGGCCAGCTCCTTCTTATCCATCAGGCCTTAGCTCAAATGGCACCTCCTCCAGGAAGCCCTCCTCTTCATACACTCCCCAGCTTCCCATCTTGGATTAAAAGTCCATTAAAGAGTGAGGTTAGGCAATCTACATCAGTTCCTAAGGGAAAGGCCAAGATAAGAAGGAGCATGGCTGGAATGAAACCTTTACCCCAATCCAACAATAAAAACCAGGTTTGGAAACGGACGGTTTGTGTTTAAACCAGAGATCCTCCTCTTTCCTGCTGTGTAACCTCAGGAAAATGCATTAGCCTCTCTGAGTCTCAGTTTAGTAATTCCCAAATGGGGGATCACAGCAATACCTCCCTACCTTTCATAACGCAACAGGATAAAGGGAATGGAAGCTCCGTGAGGGTAGGGGGCTTGCCTCTCTCGTTCCCAGCTGCATCCCCAGGCACCCCACTAGTGCCTGGAATACAGAAAGCACTAAACAATCAAAGTAAGGGATGGGATGTGCCCAACACACAGCAGGAGCCTGCTGGAAGCCTGCTGACCTCTCCTTTTAAAGGGTCACAGGGGCTGGGGACAGGCGCTCCTAAAGGATGCTTCAGCAGGGGCAGTGCTGCCAGGAAGGCCAGCCTCCAGCCTCCTAGGACTGGAGGGAGACAAAGGCCCACTGGCCCAGCACCGCTGGGGACAGCAGGAAGCTGGGAGTGCTGGCCTAGATCGGGGCTTCCTGTCCTGGTTTCTTCGAGCAAGCAAAGCTACCGCTATTGTGCTGGGACAATGAGAGGCTCGGGCCACCCACAGAGGAGCCGCCAACAGGCCTGCGTGATGGGCACAATGGGCAGCTCGTGACCCGGAAAGAATGGCTAGGCAGGGGCTCTGGGCCCAGCCCTTGTGCTGCCCAAGGCACGATCGGCTTTTCCAGGCACTGCCAATGCCCTCCATGCAGGCGGGGTGGCTAGAGGGAGTCTTGGGGGCGGCTCCAGGTCCAAGCCTTGACAGCTCTGGAACACTCGGCCAAAAGCCGCCCTGTCTTTGGGAACCACCCTTAGAGACGAGGCCATTCTCAGGATTCCCAGGGCTGCCTGAGACTCCACTCTGGCCCCGCCATCTCTGTCCAGGCAGTGCCCGTGCCATCGTGCTGCCTGTCCCCACGCCTGCCCAAGTCCCCCTCTGCTTTTGTTGACGACGATGAGGGAGTAGATGAAGGATTTAGAAAGGCGCAGAGAAAAAATCCAACCGACGGCCACAAACTCCACGTCGGCAAACCTTAACATTATCCCAAATTTGCTTTACACCATTTTTTCAAAGAAATTTATCAAATCTCGAGGATGCAGACCGGGAAGGGGCACGAGGGAGCCCTGGGAGGTGCTGGAAATGTTCTATTACTTGATCTGAGCGGTGGTTCTGCAGGCCAATGCATATCCAAAGCCTCGCCCGTGTGTACTTTATACACATACCGTGTGAGTATCAACCTCAGTGCAGATCAGGAAGGAACGAATCACGGCAGAAAGAGGGGAGGCACCTGTGCACCTGCCCTCCCACAAGGCACCCCCCCCCCATCCTGGATATGGGACTCCTCATTCCCACGCACGCCCTTTGCCCACTTACGGCACTTACGTGAACGGACAAGTGATAAAGAACACTGTTCTGCGGGTTTACAACGTTTCTGTAAATGACACACTTTCAGCAACTTGCTTTTCTCACTCGACATCACATCTTCCACATTCACCCATGTTGTCATGCGCACCAGGCAGCACCTGCTCTCCAGACCCCACCCACGTCCCTTGGTCCTCACCCCCAGGGTGCACACTAGCACCCCTCCAGCTGCCGGCCCCCCATCTCGGAGCCTGAGGGCCCTCCCCCCCATGCAGGGCAGGCCAGGCAGACTGGGGAGAAGCCTGAGGTGCATGACCCGTGCCGCTTCCCCGGAGGCCCACCGTGGTGACCTGCTTGACAACGCACCTTGCGTGGCCCCTTCCGTCCCCCACTTCAATCCCTCGCTTGGTTGTGGATGGTTCCTAGGTGCTTCCTCCCAAACAAACTAGTGCCCCTTGAATCAGTCTCTGGATCCGCTTCCGGGCGGCCCACCCAGGCTGAGGCCTCCAGCTGTTCTTTTTGTTGCTGAGTACTTAGAAGTATCACCAGGCAGAAGTTTAGGTGGTTCCAAATGTCCTTCCAACAAACAACGCTAGGATGGGTGGTACGTCCTTGGGACTCAGGCACTCCAGATCCTCCAAACGCACACTGAGAGCCCCTGAGATTCAAGGGTGCAAATCCCCCCAGATGTGTACCCAGGTGTGGGACGGTTGGCCAGGGTTAGAGATATGTTCAACTTGACTAGTTAACGCCAAACGGCTCTCTGCCATGATCGTACTACATACACTCCGACCAGCAGCAGAGGACGGTCCCCACGACTCCACACTTAGGACAAGATCCACGTGCTCTCGTTCTTTCATGTAATAAACACGTGCTAAGACTCCCATGGTACCCTCATAGCTCATTTCAAACCCCAAAACCAGCTTTCGGGGTAGCTAGTTTGGTCCCATTCTACAGGTGAGAAAAACTGAGGCCCAGAGGATGAGAAGCCCAACAGAAGGCATCTAGCCAGAAGTCAACAGAGCCCAACCCCAGCCCGGGAATGTCTGACTCCTGCTTACTGCTCGGAGGGGACCAGAGAGGCTGGCTGTTCATTGGGCCCACGTGTCTCCAGGGCTCCCAGACACAACATGATCGGTTAGGGATGTCTGCCACAGCTATATGACAATGGCAGGGCAAGTGGGGCTGCGTGTTTGCCATCTCCGGAGAGCTCCTACCGCACGGAGGAAGGCAGGGAGCGTGAGAGGCACTCACCTGAGGTCAAGCAAAAGATTAATGAGAAAACACAGCTCAGACCAGGTCTCCTGATGGCTCCCATCTGCCCTACCTTGCCCTGGCGCATTGACTCTCAACTCCCAGGTGACTGTGCCCTCTGGAAGAGAAGACAATGCCCATGGTTCCTGGAGTTGTCAAGACTAGGGACGTGAGCACTATTGGGTAGAGACCACAGATGCTGCCAACCATCCTCCACTGCCCGGGATGGGCCCCACAGAGAAGAATCTGGCCCCAAACGTCAGTAGTGCCAAGGGAGAGTAACCCTGCCTTAGAAGAGGCTCTTCTAAAACCTAGAAAGACCAGACACTCCGGGATGAGGGCTCCTCCTCATTCAGCCACAGGAGCTGGTCTCCTTTTGTCCCCACACAGACCTCTGTGGTGGCCGCTCTGGCCCAAGGCTCTGGCCCAAGGGAGCTTTCTTCCCAGACGTTCAACTACCAGGGGAGACCCCCACCCCCGGCTCACAGAGGTCTCCTCTTAGACCCAGAGAAAGGCGAGACTTGCCACACTCCCCACAGCCACTTGAACCCTGTCACCCTTCCCAGAATTGACTGGTCTCTGTTGGCACTAGCCTCGCTGACAGAGTTCCATGTGGACCTCACTGTCTGGGAGCATCTCCCCACAGAGCAGGAGCCGTCTCAGGGCCCCGGGTGGTTTCATTCACTGCCGTATCCTCAGCCCACAGCAGGTGCTCAACAAAAGTGAGGAGGAACGGTGGGAGGGGGAGAGAAACGGAGGCAGGGGGGCCCAGAAGAGGCTCCAGAAGTAGCCGGTACAGAATTGGGAGTACTAGAATAGTGAGAGTAACAGTAATAATAAAACATTTACTACTGTTTACTATTACCATCCCTTACATCTTGGGGCCCTACTCTGTGCCAGGTGCTGCACCAAGCGTTTTAATCCTCAGGTAACTGTAGCAGGTAGGTACTATCACTGCTGAGCCCATTTTACAGAGGAGGGAACTGAGGCCTGGCGCGGTAAAGAGCTTACCCAAAGACACCCAGCTAGCGAGTAGCAGAGCTGGACTTAGAACCCAGGCAATTTGTTCTGGTGATGAGTTCCCAGCCTACCTCCCCCACCCCGACACACACACATCCTCACTGAGTAACTACAGACAACAGACCACACGGGCAGAAAACAGGTAGCAGCTGCCCTTCAGGGTGCCTCTGGGGAGCTGCCATCTGTCTGGGACCTGCAGCCACAGCCTGGGGAGGATAAATCTCTCCCTGGAGATAAAAAGGAATAGAAAGAAGCTTCCAAGTCGCTCTCTGAGACTGATGCCCGCAACGTGATCCCTGATGGGGGGCTGGCGGGGGGGGGGGGGGCTCGGCTGCCCCCAAGGACACCCCTGCCGTGGCCAGGGTGACCTCACCAGACATATGGTGAAACTGGAGAGCGCCAGGGGACCGGGCAGAAGTGAGGGGAGGTGGGGGCCAGGGCAGCGCCAGACTACAGCAAGGACAGAGGCAAGGGGGAACCCATCCCCCGCCAGGGTCTAGGTGGCCGGGGGTCCAGGGAAGCAGCGTGTCACAGAATAGCAGGGCCCTCGAGTCCAAGCAGTAACAATAAGATGGGAATACAGCAGCAGAGTGGGGGTTGCATGGCCTGCTCCCAACAGCCCCACAGAGGCCAGAGTTTGGGGGGGACCCCTCGAAGGCCCGCTGACTCCTTCCAATGCCCAAATCCTATGCTCTATCCATTCAACCGCTGGGCATTTATGCCACAGCGAAAAATAAATCTCACACATGAAATCGAGATTTAACTTCAGAATCTGATTTCTAATTCTATCAATTGGGGTTTTGTTAAATAAACTGTCCATCTCCACAAAGAATGATCATGCTAGAAATGGTTTTTCAGAAGTCCAATTAAAGGGATGGACAAAGGATATTGATAGACCCCTAATGGTGGGGAGAAAAAAAAAAAACAAGTTACAGAATACATAAAATATAATCTCATTTTGGTTAAATAAATCATCTCTACATAAACACAGAAAAAAGAACTGTGGAAAGAAAGAATCTAAACTTTGTGAGACTACAGCCAAGGTTAATAGCTGTCGCCCGGTATCTGGTCTCGCCTTTTCCTTTAGAAATAGAATCCAAGATTTTATTTTATTTTTTTTTAAAGATTTTATTTATTTGACAGACAGAGATCACAAGTAGGCAAGAGAGGCAGGCAGGGAGAGAGAGGAGGAAGCAGGCTCTCCACGGAGCAGAGAGCCCGATGTGGGGCTCGATTCCAGGACCCTGGGATCATGATCTGAGCTGAAAGCAGAGGCTTTTTTTTTTTTTTTTTTTTAAAGATTTTATTTATTTATTTGAGAGAGAGGCAGTGAGAGAGCATGAGCGAGGAGAAGGTCAGAGGGAGAAGCAGACTCCCCGTGGAGCTGGGAGCCTGATGCGGGACTCGATCCCGGGTCTCCGGGATCATGACCTGAGCCGAAGGCAGTCGTCCAACCACCTGAGCCACCCAGGCGT